>CAUYLG010066449.1:0-12389 GCA_963573385.1 Cacajao melanocephalus
CCCCCCTCATCACCACCCACCCCTCACCACCCACTCCTCCACACCGTCAGCAGCAGCTTCTACCCGCTGAGTGCTCAGCCAGCCTATATGAAGCCATCTCCTCGACCCTCACACAAGGGAACGAGGGACCTCCGTGACCCCACTGGGCTCTGACTGACAACTGATTTGTTCAAGGTCACATGGCAAATGCATGACGGATCCAGTCTGTCTGGGGGCAAAGCCCATGTCCTGGGCCCCGCCCTCCCCACAGACTCCTGTCATCCGTCCTGGAGTTGGTCATGGCTGGGGTCGGGCAGACATAGGCTTAGCGGGGACGAGGAGATTCAGCGGCCCTCCGTGACCTTCCATGGGGCTGCAGCCCTCCCAGCCTTCCTTCATGTTTGGGGCAGGGGCTCTTCTTGATGGTGTGGATGCCAGTTGGGCTCAGGAGTCAGTACGTCTGCATTCCTGGCCTCTGTGCCTCAGTTTCCCTGCAGGTGGAGAGGCTGTGCTAACCTGCCATGCCATGAGCGGCGAGGCAGCGGCAAGGGGTGGCCTGGAGAGGGTCCCGGGCCACTCAGCTGCCCCCTCCGTGGTTCCACAGGTCAGCAGGAGGATGCATGCCTGAGACGCCTTCCTAGCACCCAGAAAAAGACCTCCAGCTTTCTGGATTCTCTCCAGGTTTGCCCCTTTAGGGCTCTTCTGCTAGGCAGTGAGCTGGGAGCAGCCTCTGTCCCCCGGAGGCCAAGCAGAAGAGGCTCTAACACACAGAACTACAGAATTTAAAAACAGCCGGGCCAGATGAGAGGGAGGGGAGCTTGGAGGTGGGAGGAGCAAACCCAGGGCACCTGGCCTTCGGGGGTGAGGGGGAAGTCCCTGGCAGGGAGAGAAAGTTGGCGGGCTGGAGGGAGGGGCCCTGCCCAGACATAAGGTCCCTCAGGGTGACCTCCGCAGAAGGGGTCCACCCACCCTGGCCGGGGGTGGCAGGATCCGTGAGCCATGGGCTCTCCCTGCAGCTGGAGCGGCAGAAGCAGGCGCTGACCCTACTGCGGCAGCGGGCGGAGCTGGAGGCCTGGGAGACGCAGCAGGCCCTGGACGGGCTGCGCTTCAGGAGTCGGCTGGAGGTAGCGGCGCTGGCCGCCGGGGGAGCGTCTGTCTCTGCGGGAGGTTGGGTGGGAAGGTCCATCACGCTGCGGAGGAGTGCAGAGACTGCCACGGGAACTGCCACCTGTCCGTGTCCCAGGCCTGGTAGGCCCCTTAGCCCTGGGCTCTCCACGGGAGCCTGGAGCCCACCACCCAAGGAACATGTGGTGATTACAGCCCTGACAGGTCTCTTGCCAGAGGGAAGGGGCTTAGCATCTCCTGAGCCGCCGCTGCCGGGCCGTCCTGCGCCAATAGGGTCCCCTCCGACAGGCAGCTCCCAATGTCTAGGGTGGCCCAGCACCTGCCCCATGAGGGGACAGTGTCATCCAGGCCTACAAGTGGTGACCCTGGCAGGGCATTGACTGGGCGGCTGATGGCTGTGGCCTGGCTGGAGATGATCCTTCTGGGAGGTAGAGCTTTCTTCTGTATTTGATTCAGGGGCTGTTGGTGGGAGGGACATTCATGGTACACATGGGACCTCTCCAGGAGCATGATAGAAGTGTGTGCCTGCACGTGTGTGTGAGTGCACGTGTGTGTGAATGCATGAGTGTGAGTGCACGAGTGTGTGTGAATGTACATGTGTGGGAGTGCATAAAGGTGTGCACAAATGTGTGAGTGCATGTGTGAGTGCACGTGTATGTGAATGCACGTGTGAGTGCACAAGTGTATGCACATGTGTGTGCGTTTATGCAGTGTGTGCATGTGAGTACACGTGTGTGTGCACGTGTTTGTGTGCCTGAGTACACGTGTGTGCTTGTGAGTACACACTCGGGCAGCCTCAGACCCACTGCAGTGCAGATGCCCGGGCCAGCATCCCCGTCTGTTCCATCATGGGCTTTGCTGCCCTCCTGTGCCTGCTCTCCAAGCACCCCCAGCTGGGACCAGAGCTGGGGTTCCCTTTCCACCCGTCTTCTGTGCAGCTGGCCCCTAGCTCCCATACCCTCCAGCCCTGGCTGGGCACCGGCCACCCCAGCTTCCCTGCAGCAGCCTCTCTGGGAGGCAGGAGGGGGCTGTCGGCCCCACTTGGAAGATAGGCAAGAGGCCCCTGAGGGGATATCAGCATATCAGAGGCCTGCTGATATGGCCACCTCTATCCCTTGGAGGCTTGCCCAGCTTCAGGCTCCTCCTTGGGACCGGGCATGGCCTGGCTGTCCAGACCCAATGCCCAGTTGCGGAGGCAAGTCCTGCGTCCTCCGTAACCCCCCTGCAACTCCCCACAGCAGCTGATGGAGAGACACTCAACCCAGGCCAGGCCAGAGAAGGTGTCGAAGCTGGAGCAGCCTCAGATTTTCGAGGACAGAGAGCAGGCCACAGCCTCGCAGAGCATGGTAATGGCCACACCCAGGTAAGGCCAGAGGCGGGGGCTGGCCACATCCTCCTGACATGGAAATGGTGGGTGGGAGTCTCTCGGCACAGGCAGCCAGGTGGGCATTGCAGGCACTGGTGCGGGGCAGACACTGTAGGCTCTGGCAACAGGGCGGACACTGTGGGCACTGGCATGGGGCAGGCACTGATGCGGAACTGGTGCTGGCAGTGTGGTGGGCACTGCAGGCACTGGCAGTGGGGTGGGCATTGCGGGTACTGGCAGTGGGGTGGGCACTGCAGGCACTGGCAGTCGGGCGGGCACTGTGGGCACTTGCAGCAGGGTGGGCACTGTGGGTGCTGGTGCGGGGTGGGTACTGTGGGCGTTGGTGCAGGGTGGGCACTGCTGGCGCTGGCGTGGGGTGGGCACTGTGGGCACTGGTGCGGAGTCTCCCAGGCGTGTCCTCACCTGCAGGTCACACCCACCTCTGGACACAGACGCTGCCACATCCTCCCAGAGTGCCAAGGACGGACCAGAGAGTGTGATGGCCAAAGCAGCCTCTGCAGGTGACAGTGTCCTCAAAACCCCACCCAGCCCCCGAGGCAGGCAGAGCCCTCAGCCAGTGTGAAGCTGAAAGGGGTGAACTGAGGCAGGTACCCAATGGGGAGGTGCAGAGGGCCACAGCGGCTGCCCAAGGCCATGCCGAGCAAAGCCGGTATCTGCAGGCAGGTCAGTCTGACTCTAGTGCTCGCCTGACTGACCCTCGGGCAGCCCCAGCCCCTGGCATCCCTTGAGCCTGGGTAAATGGGTTAGACAGCTGGCAGACACCATCTCCACCCACCCAGCCTGGGGGAGCTGAGTCAGGGTCTCAGCAGGAAAGCTTCCCTAGAGCTAGGGGACCAGCCCAACAGGGAGGGAGGTCCACAGCCCAGGGAGGACAAGCATGGAAGCTCGGCTGTCCAGGCGAGCACAGGCTGCTGTTGGTCCTGCTCTGGGACAGAGGGTCTCGGCTCCTCTGAGCTGGTGTGACCTCCTGGCTGGCCTCTAGGTGGCTGCCATCTGGAAGCCTGGGTACAACCTGTTTCAGCATCTTCAGGAACAGGGACCCTTCCCTGGTTCCAGGCCTGTTGATACGGCCACCTCTATCCCTTTGAGTGGCTTTCCCCGGTAGGAAGGGTCTCTGCACAGCCTCTCCAGCGTGGGCCGTGTGGAAAGCTGGTCCACACTCCCCTCCTGTGTGATGTCTGTCAGCAAATAAGGAAGGGTCTGCGTGCAGGGCATCGTGCAAGACCTCTACGAGGTGCCTTCAGCCCTCAGCGTGATCATGGCAGATGTGGCAACTTCCCAGCCGGGCACAGTCCCCACATCTCCAGGCTGGGCTCCTGCGGTGTGTTCCTAGCTTGATTTCACTGTGTTTACAAAGCACATCTGTGTGACGCTCATCATCAGACTTGGGCTTTAGCCTGGAATACGGTCTACGTCAGCGGGTGCTCCTTGGAAACAAGGTACATTCTGTTGTTTCCGGGTGGGATGTTCTATGGTATCGCTTAGACCGAGGTGGTGGATCGTGCTCTTCAAATCTACTGCATCTTGGTGCATTTTCTGCCCAATATTCCTCTGGATGAATACGAGATGGTACTGAAATACCCCGCTGTGATTTCCTAGTTCTCCCTGCAGTTCTATTAGGTTTCGCTTCACGTATTTTGAAGCTCTGACGTTAGGCCCATAAACGCTCAGGATTATGATGTGCTCTTGATGAACCAACTCCTCTGTCATTATGCAGCAATCCTCTTATCCACAGCAGTATGCTTCGCCTCAAAGTCGACTTTGGCTGATATGAATACAGGCGCTCCAGCGCTTTTTCAGCTGGTGTTTCCTGGTATCTCCATTGCCACCATCCTTTTACTTTCAATTTATTCGCATCTCTGCATTTCAAGTGTGTTTCTTACAGGCAGCCTATAGTTGGATCTTGCTTTAAAAAAAATCAGCCTGGTAATCTCTGCCTTTTAATTGGGGTGCTTAAGTGTAAGGATCAGATTACTTCCAAATAACTGCATTCACGCCAAACATGATGGCTGATGCGGTTAGGCTGGAGTCTCGCCTGGTTATTTTTCTCTTGTTCCATCTGTCCTTTATTTTCTTCTTCCACTTAGTTTCTGCTCCCCTTGGATTAAGCAATATTCTTTATGAATCTGCTTTAACTCCATTGTTGGCTTCGGAGCTACAGCTCTGTGATTTTAGCGGCTGCTTTAGGGTTTATAATAATATATACAGCTGGTCACTTATAGTAGGAGGCCAGTTCTTCTTTCCTGGCCTTTAGGTTACTGCTGTCATGAATTTTTTTGAGGTGGAGTTCCGCTCTCGTCGCCCAAGCTGGAGTGCAGTGGAGTAATCTCGGCTCACTGCAACCTCCACCTCCCAGGTTCAAACGAGTCTCCTGCCTCAGCCTCCTGAGTAGCTGGGATTACATGTGTGCACCACCACACCCATTTAATTTTTGTATTTTTAGTAGAAATGCGATTTCACTATGTTGGCCAGTCTGGTCTCAAACTTCTGACCTCAGGTGATCCGCCTGCCTCGGCCTCTCAAAGTGCTAGGATTATAGGCGTGCACCACCATGTCTGGCCATTTTTGTATTTTTTGTAGAGATAGGGTTTCTCCATGCTGCCCAGGCTTATTTTAAATGTTCTATAAACTCTGTAGTACATTGTTATCATTTTGTTTAACAGCCAATTATCTCGTTAAAAGTTTCAAATGATGTATGTGTTTGGACTCCCATCTGCACAGGTCAGGTCTTCCCATTTCTGGTACCTGTCATTGCTTTGGGTAGATGTGGGTTTCTAAGTAGCCTCCTCTTGCTTCTGCTGGAAGGCTGCCTGAACATCTCTGGTAGAGTGTGTCTGCCGGTCTTCAGCTTTTGTATGTCTAAGGACATCTTCAGCTCATCTCTCACTTTTACTCTTTTCTGGATGTAGAGTTCTAGGCCGGCTTCTTCCCTTTCAGTCCTTTGAAGACACTGCTCCTTGTCTTCTTGCCTGCGTTGTTGGTGACAAGAAATTGACTGCCATCCTCCTCCGTGGTCCCCCAGCACATCACCATGTCTGCGTTTCTCTGGCTGCCTTTAAGACTTTCTCTTTGTTACTGGTTTTGAACGATTTTATTACGATGTCCTTTGTTATTGTTGTTCTTCTTATTTATTTAAGACGGAGTCTCAGTCTGTCACCCAGGCTGGAGTGCAATGGCACAATCTCGGCTTACCGCAACCTCTGCCTCTTAGGTTCAAGTGATTCTCGTGCCTCAGCCTCCCACGTAGCTGGGATGACAGGCACCTGCCACCATGCCCAGCTAATTTTTGTATTTTTGTAGAGATAGGGTTTTACCATTTTGGCCAGGCTGGTCTTGAACTCTTGACCTCAGGTGTTTCGCCCGCCACAGCCTGCCAAAGTGCTGAGATTATAGGCGTGAGCCACCGTGCCTGGAGTTTGTTGTCCCTAGGGTTTGTTGAGATTCTTGGACCTGTGGATTTATCATTTTCTTCAAATTCGGAAATAGTTCAGCCCCTATTTGTTCTTTTTGCTCCTCTTTCTCTCGCCTCTCTTTCAGGGACTCCAATTACCCCTATATTAGGCCACTTGAAGTTGTGAGCGGACTGAAGTTCTTTTTATTCTTTCTTCCTCTCTGTTTCTTTTTGGCCAGTTTCTAGCGCTGTATCTTCCAGTTCGTTCGTCTCTCCTCTGCTCTTAATCTCATCCAGTGCGTTTTTCATCTCAAGTGTTTTAATTTTCATCAGTTTGCACATTCCATTTGGATCTTTTCGTTTTATATCCTCCGTGGCTCTCCTTAACGTCTTAAACATGTGGGATACAGTTATGAAACTTCTCATCTCCTCCTCTGCCAGTCCTCACACCCACATCAAGCCTGGGTCAGTGTCAATACACTACCCAGCTCATTACGGACTGGAGTTTCCGGTTTCTTTGCATATCTCCTGGACATTGTGAATTTTACCTTCTTGAGCACTAGACATTTTTGTATTCCTATAAACATCCTTTTTTTTTTTTTTGAGACGGAGTCTCGCTCTGTCACCCAGGCTGGAGTGCAATGGCGTGATCTCGGCTGACTGCAACCTCTGCCTCCCAGGTTCAAGCGATTCTCCTGCCTCAGCCTCCTGAGTAGCTGGGGCTACAGTTGTCCACTACCACGCCCGGCTAATTTTTTGTATTTTAGTAGAGACAAGAGTTTCACCAAGTTGGCCAGGATGGTCTCGATCTCCTGACCTTGTGTTCTGCCCACCTCGGCCTCCCAAAGTGCTGGGATTACAGGCGTGAACCACTGTACTCCACTCCTGTAAACACCCTTGAGCTTTGTTCTGGAATGCACTTACTTGGAAGTCATTTGATCCTTTCAGACTTTGCGTTAACAGTGTGTTAGGCTGCTCTGGATCAGTGCTCAGCCTGGGGCTAATTATTTCCCACAGTCAAGGCAAGAATGTTCTGTGTCCACTGCCTGCCCGGTGACCTGGCAGTCCTGAGGTCCTCCAGCCTGGCTACTGGAAACAGGCGCCATTCTCAGGCTTCTGGTCCTTCGATGCTTCTATCCCGGCATCTGGTAGCTTCTGGACGCGCGCATTCCTCCATCACTTCTCTGATGAATATTCCAGGGGGACACTTCCTAGATCTCAGAGGCCCTCTCCTGTGTGACCCTCTCCTCTCTGACATTCTGCCCCCACAAACTCCAGCTGCCTTGGTCCCCCTAGACTCTGGGCTCTGTCTCCTCAACTCAGGGAGTCCACCAGCTCCGCCATCCTCCCCTCCCCGCACGTGGCTTAGCAGCTCTCTCAGGCAGTAATCTGTGAGCATCGTTGGTCTCACCTCCTGTGTTTTCTGACTCTCAGAGATCACTGTGCTATGTTGCCTCACGTCCAGTGTCTGGAAAACTGTTTTTTCATATACGTGTGTGAAAAGACATACATACACACACCCATAGATCTATATAACCACACATATGTGTGTGTATATTTATGTGATGTTTTTACTTGTGGCAGATGGGATGGCAAAGCTGAAATCCAGTCCCTTTTGCCCTCTCTTTGCGGGGAGGGCAAGTCCCTAAGCGTCTTTTGAAGTAGAGGCTCCTTTCCCATCCCTCCGGGTATGGAAGCGTGGCCAGCAGAGGCCGGAAGCAGGGTGGCTGCTTCCGCTGGGGATCCGGGCTCTGCGGTCACCTGCCAGCTGCTTGGTGCTGGACCCCGAACAGCTGTTCCCCCTCTCTGGGCCTCAGTGTCCCCTCCTGTAGAAGCGGAGTCGCTGGGCTGTCCTCCCTGGGCTCCCCCCACTTTTGGTCCGGTCTTTCCCACGATCGGTGGGTCCCATCAGGAGACTGCCGGTTCCTTCCCGCATGCTCTCGTGAAGATTCTGTGTGAAGCCTTGTGTGTCCGGGAGGGGGTGGGGGCACGAAACTGCCGTAGACCTCCTACTCTCGTGAGGCCCTCCTGTAGAAATGGCCCCTGACCCCCTACATGACCCAACCATGGCACCTCCTTCCTCAGAGGTGGGGGGCCCTGATGGAGCCCCCTCCCAGCTGTCCCTGGCCAAGCTCGTCCCTTCGGACAACCCTACCTACCAGGTACGTGGAGAGGTCCCTGGGGGAGGGGCACAATTTCAGGGCCCAGCAGGACCCAACTGTCCCTCCATCGCGCAGCGCCAAGGCAGGTCCTGGGTTGGGAGGTTCTTCGGGCCATCGCGTCACCCAGTCTTCCAGCTGACAGCTTCCCAAGCCCGTTCCTCCCGCCCTGGGTGACAGAGGAGGGCAGGCATTTCAACGAGTGGCTTTGGGGCAGACTTACCCCTGCCCAGGTTGTACATTTTAGGGCAGGTGGCCTGGGCTTCCTGGATCAGGGCTGGGCCGAGGCCGAGATGATGAGGATTCTGCCTGCCCCGCCTCCCCCGGGAGCTCACAGTCGGGGAAAGACGGGCAGTATGGGGGACGAGCGGGGCGGGCAGTCCTGGAGGGCTTCTCGGAGGCGGCGGCCTGTGCCGGCAGCGGCTTAGAAGCTAGGCGGTGACAAGGCCCAGTCGATCGGCCCGCCCTAGTGGAGGCCCGGAAGCGCCGAACCTGGAGCTTTAGGAGCCTTGGGCCGCTTCAAGCTGCAGATGTGGGAGCGGAGCCTGCGGGAGGAGGAGCTGCGAGCGCAGCACCAGGCCGCGCTGCTGCGCCTGCGCGAGATGGCGCTGCAGGAGAAAACGCTCGCCGAGCTGGCCTTGCTGGAGCACCGGCGAGGGTGAGCGCATGCGCCCAGCGCCCAGCGCCCAGCGCCGGCCCCGCCCCTCCGTGGCCCCGCCCCCCTCCCACCCCGCCCCTTCCGGGTCCCTCCCTTGCCCCGACAGCGTTTTGAGGAACGAAAGGTACTGATCCAAATAATAATAGATGTTTGCGGAAACTTAGATAAGGCAGTAAAGTACTCAACAAACAAACAAAAACGCCATCGTCCCAAAGATGACCTCTGAGATCATCTTTGCGCATACTCTGTTTTGGGGAGAAACACACATGGCTAGCGCGACGTTGCAAATGGGCCGCATTTACAAAGCCTTTCTGTGTGGTTCCGTGACGGCTGTAACACGCAGGGTGCACCGGCGGCGACACGGGGCTCTAACCCCCTTAGCCTGTCCCGGGTTGTCTCCAACTTTTGGCCATTATTAATGACCACGGAGAGATCATTTCCTTAAGGTAAAACCTTAGAAGTGGGATAACCGTGTCAGTGAGAATGCATTTGGAAGCCTCTTGATAATGCCAGATTGGTCCCCAGAAAGGTGATTCCAGTTAACATCCTCACCTGATGTCTGAGCGGGCCAGGCTGAGGGTGTTGCGTTCCGTGATGGGAGGGGCTTGCCTGTGGTGACTCCCACCTCCCTCCCCAGAGGACCCACTGGCCTGGGCGGGGTCTCCAGGGTGGGAGGGGCTCCTCTCAGCCTTTGTCTCTTTAGACCCAAAAGTCCAAAAGTGGCTGTGAAGGGTGGAAGAGTGACAGCCCGGGCTGGGGCCATCTGGCCACCTCAAGGCTGCTGAGCCTGTCCACACTCGGCCACCTCCCCATGCCCACACCTTGGGAGGGCATTCCAGGTGGATGTGGCCGACCAGGGCTGGCTGTGTCTGTGACTTTCTATATCCACTTGCATGGGCTGTCAAGATTGGCAGTGATGTTGCCACCTTCCCCAGGTGCCTGGACAGCAAGAGAGACAGAGCCCTGCTGGCCGTGCTGGTGGAGAAGCAGCAGCAAGCCCTCAGCAGATTCGAGAAGGAGCAGGTGGAGCAGCACAGGCCTGTCTGGTCGGGGGCAGCGGCCCTGTCCTCTTCTTGCCTGGAATCTGAACATCCCCCAGCACCAGAGCTAAAGAATTCCCAAGCCCTTGCCACCCTCCGGGGCCACACAGGACCCTGCAGTACATGAGGCGTGTCTATGGCCTGAGGGGGCATCACGGCCAGGGTGGAGCGTGGCCCCGTACAAAAGGAGTGTCTGTGGCATCATAGCCGGGGTGGATGGTGGCCCTGTGGTGCTGGCTCCAGGCCAGGCTCAGACTTTTGCTGGATGTCACCTTGGGCAAGTGGCTTTGTCTCTTGGAGCCTCGATTTCCTCCTTGGAACAGGAGAATAATTGTAGTATCTGTAAGCAGGGGTTTGGGAGAGTTTGGTGCAGCCAGCACTTCCCTGGGTGGATGTGTGCCCATGTACGACGTCAGAGGACTTTCCCCTCTGCTCCGAGCCCAGTTCCCTCATCTGAAAAATGAGAAGCCTGATGTGTGCACACATGGGGGCCATGAGGGTGAAGCGGGCTACTCCCCAGACGTGCCTGGCAGGATGGGTCTCAGTCGGTGGCTGCTCCTGCCTTCGGGCCATCGTTGTCACCAGGCCTGGAGGAAGCAGACCCCAGGGAGTCAGTGCTGGGCACACGCGTGGAGGGGGACAGCTGCCTGAGTCAGGGCTGTGCTTGTGGCGGACAGCGAGACTGGGGAGCAAGCCTGAGAGCCGGGGAGAGGACCCTTGTTGGCCCCCGCTCAGGTCACAGATTCGAGGGTCCCTCACAGGCCAGGCCCGCTGTGTCTGCATCCTCACTTCAGTGCCCCCAGGCTGTGGGGCAGGGGCTGGTGCCAACACCCTTGGTACAGATAAAGAAACCTGGCCGAGTGAGGCAGTCCACACCTGTAATTCCAGCACTTTGGGAGGCCAAGGTGGGAGGACTGCCTGAGCCCAGGAATGTGAGACCAGCCTGGGCAACACAGCGAGACCCTGTCACTACAAAAAATAAACCTGCCACTACAGGTGGCCAATGCCTGTAGTCCCAGCTACTTGGTGGACTGAGGTGGGAGGATGGCTTGAGCTCGGGAGGTCGAGGCTGCGGTGAGCTGAGATTGCACCACTGCACTCCAGCCTGGGCAACACGGGGCAACAGAGTGAGACCTTGTTTCAAAAAAAAGGAAAAAAGAAGCTGAGGCTGGGGTGGGGGACTTACTTTGCCCAGGACCCTCCTCGGGGAAGTGGGGGTGTGCTGGAACGCCCGGGATCCCCACCCTGCCCTGGATGCCCTGGACACGCTGGGACGTGGGGTGTCAGCTGTGGGGCGTCCCAGGCAAGGGAGCTGGGGGCGGAGGAGACCCAGCCGCAGACCCAGGCACGGGTCCTCTCAGATACAGGGAAATAGAAAAAGGCAGGCACCACAGGGAACAGCGAGAGCCGTCGAAACAAGAGGGTCTTAGAAGGGGGTTCACTTGTCACCTGGCAAGGAGGGGGCCTGGAAGAACAGGCCCTGCCTGGGGAGCCCAGGCAGGAGGCCTAGAGTTGGCCAGGGGCAGGGACACCCAGCTGTAGCCCGGCTGTCATAGGCAGAGACGCTGTGGTGGAGGTGGGGTCTGAGCCCCCCTGCAGTGGGGCCATGGATGAGACACTCCCTCGGCAGAGCCTTGGTTTCCCATCTCAGTGATGAGGCTGCCGTCTCCCAGGGCGGGTGTGCAGGGGCCTGGGCCTGGGCTCTGTGCAAGGTTACAAAGGTGCGTCCACCAGGGGCGCTGTGGGGAACAGAGAGAACAGTCCTAAAAGGAGCGACGGGGTGGGGGCAATGCCCAGAGCCTGGAGAGAGGGAGAGGGAGGGCGAGGCCCAGCCAGCCCGTGCCAGCCCTGCTCGGGCCCTGGAATATGAGTACCTGCCTCGCTCCGCATCCCGCCCTCCACATCCCGCCGTCCGCAGCTGCCTCCTCCACCAAGCCCAGGGAAGCCCAAGGCCATGGGGGTATCCTAGGCCTGGCAGGAGGGGCGGGCAAAGGCCAACTGGAGGGAAAGGGAGCCCCCCCAGTGCAAGGCCCAGGGTGTCCCCCCAGACACCCCTTCCCTTCCTTTGGCCTTTTTCCCTGCTGGCTCCGGGTTCTGCTGACACCTGCTCCTTTCACCCTGCTCAGAGGGAAATCCGATACCTGTGGCACATGCAGCTGCTCAGGCACAGAGATAGGACGCGGCTCCTGCAGCAGCAGAGGGATGTCTCCACCCAGAGGCCTGAGGACGACCTCCCCACACCGAGGCCCGAGGACGCCCTCCCCACACCGAGGCCTGAGGACACCCTCCCCACACCGAGGCCCGGGGACGCCCTCCCCACACCGAGGCCCGGGGACGACCTCCCCACACCGAGGCCCTCGGACGCCCTCCCCAAGCCAAGACCCAAGGACGCCCTTCCCACACTGAGGCCCGAAGATGTCCCCCCAAAGCTGAGCCCCACAGACATCCTCCCTACACGGAGCCTCGAGGACATCCCCCCTACACCAAGGCCCACAGATGTCCCCCCCACGCCGAGCCTCACAGACGCCCTCCCCACACCGAGACTGGCGGTCCCCCCAATGCTGTGCCCCATGGGCGTCCCCCCAACACCAAGTCGGGACATCCCCCCCACACCGAGGCCTGTGATCGGAAGAGGGGCGGGGAGGGGGAG
>CAUYLG010066451.1:0-207371 GCA_963573385.1 Cacajao melanocephalus
TTACTGGGTATATATCCAAAGGATTATAAATTGTTCTACTAAAGGACACATGCACACGAATGTTCATTGCAGCACTGTTTACAATAGCAAAGACCTGGAACCAACCCAAATGCCCATTGATGATAGATTGGACAGGGAAAAATGTGGCACATATACACCATGGAATACTATGCAGCCATAAAAAACAATGAGTTCGTGTCCTTTTTAGGGACATGGATGATTCTGGAAACCATCATTCTCAGCAAACTGACAAAAGAACAGAAAACCAAACACTGTATGTTATTACTCACAGGCAGGTATTGAACAATGAGAGCACATGGGCACATGGGCACATGGAGGGGAGCATCACACACTGCAGTAAGGAGGTGGGGTCTAGGGGAGGGACAGCAGGAGTGGAGAGGGTGGGGAGGGACAATGAGGGAAGCAATAGTAGATATAGGTGATGGGGGGATGAAGGCAGCAAACCACCTTGCCATGTATGTACCTATGCAACAATCCTGCATGATCTGCACATGTACCCCAGAACCTAAAGTATAATTTAAAAAAAAAATCAGATCTAGTGGGACTTACTATCACAAGAACAGCATGGGAAACACCTGCGCCCATGATTAAATTACCTTCCACAATCTGTGTGATTTCAAGATGAGATTTGGGTGGAGGTACAGCCAAACCATATCAGTACCCTGTACAGATGTTCCATTTTTTATCTTCTATCCTGTAGTTTTAGTGTATGTTTTGTATGTTTAGATATGTTTAGATAAATAAATACTTAGCATAGTGTTACAATTGCCTGTGGTACTCAGTGCATTAAAATGCTGTATGGTTTTGTAGTTTAGGAGCAAAAGGCTATATACCATATAACACAGGTGTGTAGTAGGCTATATAATCTAGGTTTGTGTAAGTACACAGTAAGACTACACTATCATGAAATCACCTAAACAATTTCTTAGAATGTATATCTATTGTTAAACTATGAATGACTGTAGTTGCAGTCACTGGGATTTGACCAGGTACAAATTCAAAGCATTAACAATAAATTTTGCCAGATTATAAAAATGGCAACAACCACAATTTTAAAATAATATAATTTAAAAAACAATGTTTATTCTATGAGAGAGTTTTACTCAATGGTGGAGGAATAATTTTTAAAAGTTCCACCAATATGAACCCTTGATAGGCTTTCTCTTTCCATAATAATAAATTTAGTTTTTATTTCCTTCCTGATCTTTCCATCCTACATTTCCACATGTATACGATTTCTCATCTTTATTTCGTGCCTTCCTAAACCAGCGCCCCCCCCAACACACACACACACACTCACATATACAGACCTGTACACACACTTCTCCAGTTACTTGTGTATCAGGTTAAGATCTTCATTCACAAACTCAAGTGTGTGAAAAAATTCATATTTATGTGTATTTTTTGTAATTGTACTTCCCAATTCCAGGGGCAGCATCTAAATTCTGGTAACTTTTATATCCTATCTTTGTGCCAGTCTTCCCTATTTCAGAGTCCTTTAAAACGACACTGAAAATTTCTCATATTACTCCTTGAAATCTACAATTCTTCAAGAAATTTTATAAGAATTGTATTACATTGATATGAAAATAGGATATATACAGCAAAAAGAACATTTTCAATGTTACTATGAATTTTTATGCAAAAATTCTAAATAATGTATCAGCAGACTATAACTAGGAAAGCAGAAAAATAATTACAGAGGATGAGAACAAAGTACAGCATAGCAATATAATGGATTTTTTAACTTTAGACAGTCCTTTGGTGTCATTCATCAAATTGAGCCAAAAACAATAAAAAGACAAATTATCATCTTCATAGATGCACAAAATAATTTTGGTAAAAATGTAATGATTCATGATTTTTTTTAAAAAAATGAAGTCTTAGTGAAAAAGGAAGCAGCTTAATTAATGTAACTCAATAAAGAACATCTAGCAAAAAAGGTAACATCACATATGATGGTGGAATATTAGATGACATCTTTTAACAGTTAAGAGCAAGACATGCATTATAATAATCATTTATATTGTACTAGAAAACATAGGTAATACAACAAGACAGAGAAAGAGAGAAAAAGAGAAAGACAATGAGAGAAGAATATTGAGAGGGATATTGATTTGAGGATTAGAATAGCAGAAACATACGTGTCATTGTTCACTAAATGTGTGATGTATTCATATAAAATCCAAGTGAATCTACTGACTAATTATTACAACTAGTGACTTTTGTTGTATAAGCATATGAAAGTTTATAATATAAAAATCAATCATTTTTAATAACCCAGTCAGAAACATTCAGAAAACAGAAGTTTTTAAGTTGATTACAATAGAAGTAAAAGCTGTAGAGTAATGGAATAAGACAAACAAAAATCATGAAATAATTCATTTAAAAATGTATAAAATTTTATGGAAGGACATCTATGAAGATTTAAAATGTAGGAATATACTATCTTAATGGATGGGAAAACTATCCAATAAAAATGAAAATATTCATGAAATAAATTCAATCAAATTCTAAACTGAGTTTTCCGTAAAAATTTTAAAGCTAATTATCAAACTCATGTAACTAAAATAAGGCGAAGAAGAAAGGAAAATACAACCTACCACGTATCAAACTTGCTCGAAGTTTTCTTTAAAGTTATAAAAGCTTCATTTAAAGCATATGGTGAGAAAATTATAAACAACATATACTAACAGTCAAAGTAGACAGCCTAGAAAGAGATCCATTGATATTTAAAAGCAATGCACATGAAATCTAGCATTACAAATCAGAAATGAAAGGAAAACTGGAAATAACAGAATTGAATTACTATTTTACTCCTTAAAAATGGCTAATTGTGTTACAACTGTATAACAAAATATATAAAAGGTGTGGGCAAAAAGGAACTGACTAGTAAGTTTAGCAAACAATGTTTTAACTGGTGCTGTAAGGCTAGAAACAACAAGAACTTTCGTAAGCACTATAGATGGTAAACTTTCTTTCACAGGGATAAAGGATAGCATTTCTAGAATTAATTTACTTCTATACTAGAGTTGATAAAACAAATTGTGGATATTTGTAGTCTTGTTTCTCTTTATCTGAGAAAGATGCTACAAATAAGTAAGGGAGTGGGATGGAGGCTGGAATGACTCTGAGATTCTGAATCGGAGTCAAAGATGTCAGACTGAACTCATGTTTATCATGTACTCATGCAAAAACAACACAAAAACCTAAAGTGAGAGACTACTAAAAAATAATCTACTCATTACTCCTCAAAAGTGTCAACATCATGACAAACAAGGAAAACTGAGAAACTGCCATGGATCTGAAGAGAAAAAGCACTTTATGCAACTAAATGAAACATGGTATCCTCAATTGAATCTTAGAACACAAAAGGGACATTAGCAGAAAAACTTGAAATCGAAATTAAGTCTGTGGTTTAACTAGTAGCATTGTACCAATGTTAATTTCTTAATTTTGATGAATATAGCATAATTATATAAACCACTATTAAGCAAATATTAAGGGAAACCCAGAGTATACCAGAGAACACTCTGTATTATCTTTGCAACTAGTGTCTAAATTTAAAAATGTTTCAAAATAAACAATTTAACAAAACCTGATTTCAACTTTACTCAGTCTTCTCTTATTTCCATTAAAGGTAAGAAAATTTGATAATAAGTGATATAAAACTAATATTCTGTTTCAAAAGGCATTTTGAATTGAAATCAAGCTTGTTTACATAAACCTTATTTTATGCAAGATATTGTTATAGAAGCCAATTATCGGCAAACATATATTCATTTATGAAAAATTAAATTATGTGCAGTATGATTTCCTAGTACCACCTAAACTTCCATCAAGTTAGAACTGTGTAACTTGAAAACATGCTATGTTTTCAAGAGTTTTTTTTTTTTAAAGATCAATCTCAATACTTTAATTTTTTCTAACTTACTGGCTAAAATACTTCCAAGGCTAACTAAAATATCTCTTTGTATAAAAGATAAAAAAATAAAACTCAAATTATACTTGTCATATCTTTGACAACTGCCTCTTTCAGATGTCTATAAAAGAATATTTGACATGTATTTTTTTAAATAATCAAAACAAGAATTGCACAGCTAATTCAGAACAATGCAGTCAAAAGTAACCCCTATTTGAATTCTCTATGCATTCTCATACTCATACACACACACACACACACATACACATACACATACAGAGGTTGTACATGTGTGTCTGTGTGTAAGAGTGTGTTGGGACTGTATAATAATTATGTGCATTTCATGAACAGCCAGTGAATGAATACAGAGAAGAAATAATATTAAGATATTAATTGGCTCTTATCCTCTGCAACACATATAAGAGCTGAACTTCATATTAGTTATTAATTTTCTGTGATTCAATCAGTATCCTCTTTTATTTCTTTCACAATATTTTAAATATTTATCATGTAATCCTATTTTCACAGTTTTTATTTTAATACAATTCCCATCCTTTAGAATAGTTGTTTGCAAACTGTAGCTGGCATGCATTAAAATCACCTGGAGGGCTAGATAGGGAATAATTTGTCAGTCCCCACCTTCAGAGTTCCTGATTCACTCTGACTGGACCCTGAGAATTTGCATATCTAACAAATCCCCAGCTGATACTGTTGATGTAGCATAAAAAGTACACATTCTTATTGTATGCGTCAGATGTTTCTGCTAAATGTATTACAAGCAGGGGTGTCAAGCTTATTTCTCCCTCTTTTCACAACCAATGTGGGAAGAAGAAATTACTTATAAGCTGATACTTCAAAATAGTATCTTAAATGTGAATAAGCACATAAAACGAAAATAGATTAGCAAACAAAGAACTGAAGTGTTTACAAAGATCATTTATATTCCAAGAATCCTAAACCAAATTAACTACCATTTGACTGCACAGTTTTTTTTTTTTATCTCTGAAACAACTCTACATTTTGCAAATCAATATATAACCGTTGTCTGAGAACAGCATAAAGAAGAGAGCTGCTGAAACTAAATGGGGTTCTTGTAAATTGTCCTCCCACTCCCCTGGTAAACAATGTGAAACATCTGCTATCCAACAATTTCACAAAAGACTTATCTTTCTGAGTGGCATATAAGGCAGCTTTGGTCTCAAGTACCTTAACACAGAAAGTGTGTCATATGAAGGTTTGCATTTATATTTATAAGCTGTAGGTATATCTGTATATGAATTAGTATCACATTCTGCAGTTATTTTTTCTTAATTTTTACTACCATTAATGTCTAGTAGCATGAAACAGGCCATTACATCTTCAGAACAGTCAGAATTATATTAAAAGTATTATTTTTATGACTTTAACCTTTTACCCCCTGATATTTCATGATCCAAAAAGTCATAGGCTTTTATTATAGGTTTTCTGATAATTTCTGATGTCAATTACCAAGCTCTATAGAAGTGTCCTCGTCTGATAAAACGAACGTGTTTTTACTCACCAGTTCCCTTGAAAAGTATCTATAATATTTAAAATTATTTGCAAATGACCAAGAACTTATTAGAAGATTCAAAAATATAATACTATTTCAGTTATGCATTGAGTTTTTCAAATAAATTTCTCTTAAATGTATTATAAATAATAGCTATCATTTTAATTAGTTTCTTTGGTTTATTGTGCTAGTTGAATATTGTTTTTTCAGATAATTATTTTTTTTAATGTATTTAAAATTAGTTTATCATCTTAAAATTAAATGAGCTTTCTCAGGAATGAAGTTTACTGAGTATCTAGGTCCAAATTCTTTTCATATGCTGTCTTAAATCATTTTTATATCCTTCTTAGGGAACTTAAGAGGAAAGTATTACCATTTTTATTTTGTATGTGAGGCAAAAGGCTCAAAGAGATGCCATCTCTTGCCTGAAGTCATACAACTAATAAAAGTCAACAATATATTGAAGTCCAGTATGCCTTGATTATACTCATTGTACAAATAAATAAAAATAGGTTTGGGTATGTGTTTTATTTTCTACCAAGTAGCAAAAATGTAGTGATTAACTTAGAGTTGGAAGATCAAGTTAAGTTTACTCCCCCCACCAAGAAGTGTCACTTAGATTCTCCAACCTGGAGCCTATCAAGACAAATTAATACTAGAATATAAGAGAGAAGAGCTGTGTATTTTTTAATTGACAGATAAAATTATGTATTTATTGTGTGCAACATAATATTTTGAAGTATATACAGCTTGCAGAGTAACTAAATCTAACTAATTAACATATATATTAACTCATATAGTTATATTTTTGTAAAAAGAATATTTAACATATACTCTCAGCCTTTTTCAAGAATATTGTTTATTAACTATAGTCACCATGGTGTACAATAGCTCTCTGAATTTATTCTTCCTGTCTAACAAAAATTCTGTATCTTTTGACCAACAATTCTCAGCACTCCTCTCAATTATCCCAGCCCCTGGTAAACACCATTTTACTCTCTACCTCTGTGAGATCAATTTTTTAAGACTCCACATATGAGTGAGATCATGAGGTATTTGTCTTTCTGTGCTTGGCTTACTTCAGTTCACATTAATATTTTTCAGATTTATCTGTGTTGATGCAAGTGACAGGATTTCCTTATTTTATGGCAAAATAATATTTTTGTATACAATGTGATATATGTGTGTGTTTTACTTATCCATTCATTTGTTAATGGATTCTTAAGCTGATTCCATACCTTGGCTATTATGAATAATGCTGAAATAAATACAGGATTACAGGAATCTTTTGACATATTGATTTTATTTCCCTTGGATATATGCCTAATAGTAGAATAGCTGAATTATGTGGTAGTCGTATTTTTATTTTTGGAGGAAACTCCAAGTAGTTTTTCATAATGACTATCCTAATTTACTTTCCCCCAACAGTACACAAGGGTTCATTCCCTTTCTTCACATTCTCACCAATATTTGTCATCTTTTCTCTTTTTCATAACCATTCTAACAGGTATGAAGGGATATCTCTTTGTGGTTTTAATTTGCCTTTCCCTGATGATTAGCATTCTTAATATATCTATTGGCCATTTATATGGCATCTTTGAGAAGTGTCAAAATTGACTGAGACTATAAATTATGAAACAATTAGAAGAAAACACAGAAAATCCTCCATGACAATGGTCTGGGCAATGATTTTTTGGATATGACTCCAAAACCACAGGCAACAAAAGCAAACATAGATAAATGGGATTACATCAAACTGAAATGCACAAAAAAAGAAAATCAGCAAAGCAAAGAGATAACCTACAGAATAGGAGGAAATATTTTATATCTCATAAGGGGTTAATATCGAAAATATATAAAGAACTCAAGCAACTCAATAGCAGGAAAAAAAAAACCTGATTAAAATCAAGACAGCTGTGTTTTATCTTTGGCCTTCTCGTTCTGTTTACCTTATAATCTAAACTATATTTATATGTCTTTGTCTTTGTATTTAATGGTGCCTTATGGTGTCTTACACCTCAAGTTCTACCTAACATGCAATTTATGAATATTCTGAGCTTTGCTTAGAGAAAATGAAATCCTAAAAATAATCTGATTCTATAACTATTCCTAGTATATCTCAGTGTAGTGGTATGATGGTGTCAATTCCATTTCAACTAGTTTTCACTTGAGAATATGTATAAATTTATAAAATCTTAAACCAATGCTTGGTAAAAATAGATGGAAAATAGTGATATAATGTTAATTTTGGTGTTAAAATGTATAATTATTTTGAGAGCCTATATTAAATTTTGATGGTCCTTACATAACTTGAGAAATTGACCTTGAAAAAAAACTGGTTAAATGTAGATTTAGCTTGAAATTTTTCCTTTACTCCTACTCAAAAATCTTCTTCATGCCTTTATATTCTCCCACCTAAATTTATTAAAATTTTCCACCCTCATCTTTCTAACAGAAAAATAGCTATTTATTCAGCTGACAGATATAACCTGGGCTTAACCCTGCTAACCTATATTCTCATGCAAAACAAAGATAATAAATGAGACTTAAATTTTTTCACTCTTTCTAGAAGTGCTTGATTTTCCTAAGGTTCGAAATGTGTTTTAATTAATGTGTCTTAATTAATGCTCTCCCTCCACTTGCCCACAAGCCACAGGTGATTAAGTCATTATGGTATGATTTGTTCATTTGCTCTTCTTACCCAATGGACTTGAAATGCTGTTTCTAGAACTTTTATTTGATGTTTCCTTGACAATTTTGTTTCTGGTGCTTGATCTCCTAAAATAAAGCAAGTGCCACTAGAATAGGACGCTTTTGCTACCAAGGCCTCCAGTTATCTGGAACAAACCAAAAATGGTTGGATCATTTGGCTTTTAAATGCCTACCTACCTCTTCTAACATGTTCAGTCTGCCATCCCAGAGTCTACATAAAAGAAACTCTAATGAGTTAATTTAATTTTCTGAAGAACTCAGAAGATTAAATTCCATTTGCATCAATATTTTAGTTTCTTTTGCTTTCTAACAGTATTTCAAAAGAGAAAATGATTAAGAATACATCTAGTCCTCATGTAAAAATAAACGTCAAATTGCAGACAGCCTGAAGACTCAAATTATTCCTAATAATCAATGATGTCAGCATTAAACTGCTGGTATCATCATTGATCAAGAATGAAGAGTTCCTTGGTGAATAGGAGCCCTGGGGAAAAAATAAGAACAAAGGAAGAATAAAAGTATTTAGGAAAAGTAGCACTTAGCTATTTGCTTCTTTCACCATTCATCCCCTCTTCAAATGAGGTCACTTCCCACCTTCCTCTTGTTCTCATTTTCTATGCTTCATGCTTACAATTCTAAGGTAAGGTTTTTCAAGGGAGGAAAGTAGGTTGAGCTGTCAGGGAGGGAAGGAAAACTTGGTAAAATGATTTGAGTCAGCTAATGAGTGACAGGACGAGAAATGTGTAAGGAACTAACTTTCTTTCCAGGCTTCATATATGCCCAGTTCTAATCCTTCCCACTATTGAGTTTTCTCCACTGTGCTCTAGCCAGGGAACACTGAACCCTGGGAAAGCATACCTCTAAGTACACTGATTGACTGAAAGCTAATTTGCTTTTCTTATATCTACATGAAAAAAATACATACACGGTTTATATATGAATAAAAATAAATACAATAGGTTTTTGTAGCATAAAATATTCTCACTGGTAATTCTTACTGTATTATTATAGCTGTCTATTTTTATAAAACCATACCAGAGAATTAAACCTACCCTTGTGGAAGGGCTACAGGAACCGGAGGGTCTTAAGACTGTGGGGTCTTATGAGAGAAAGACCTTATGGATGACTGGAAATGACTTTCCATGGTTCAGAAATTATTACAGTCATTTAGAAGTGGACATCAAATCTTTAGAGCCATAGGAATGGCTATAAAAGACCTAACATGTTTCTTACCCTCAGGCAAATCAGAAATTCTGGCTCTAAAGATTGCTAGAATTGTATAAAGACATAAAATATACATAGTATTTTAGAGATAAGTTACCAATATATGCCTAAACTTTCCTGGTTGATGCCTAAATGTCTCCAGAATAAATCTACTCTGATGATTTAATGTTCTGTAAAATTATGGGTTGTTAAATTTTATGTATACTTTAGCATGAATAACAAGTTATGGATTCATTCATGATAGTAGGGTCAAAGGAGAAGGAGGAAAAGGAGGACACTGAATGCCTAAGAGAGATTGAGAGAGGAATTACACTAAGATGAGTAAAGAACAATGAGTCTTCAGAGTTGTTCTTCCTAAGCTGATTAAGAGGAAGACCTAGGGAATCATTATTATACTCCAATATTGTTTAATTTTGCAAGAATTGAATGGTTCAACTTTTTAAAATAACTGATTAAAACTTTTTAAAAAATAGCTGATACTTTGAACTATTACATTTAGGATGGTAAGTGAAAAGATACTGTATTACAGTTAAGTTATTTTTTCTTCTCCCTGTATTCTAGGGACAATTTCTCAAAACTATATAATATTTAACTGTAAGATATAAATCTTATTTTATACTGAATTATAAAATACAGCAATTAAAGACAGTGAGCACTGAACAATCTTTTTTTATTATACTTTAAATTCTGGAATACATGTGCAGAATGTACAGTTTGTTACATAGGTATACATGTGCCATGATGGTCTGCTATACCCATCAACTTGTCATCTAGGTTTTAAGCCCCACATGCATTAGGTATTTGTCCTAATCCTACCTCCTCTTGCCCCCCAGCCCCTGATAGGCCCTGGTGTGTGATGTTCCCCTCCCTGTGTCCATGTGTTCTTGTTGTCAGCTCCCACTTATGAGTGAGAACATAAGGTGTTTGGTTTTCTGTTCCTGTGTTAGTTTGCTGAGGATGATGGTTTCCAGCTTCATCCATGTCCCTGCAAAGGACATGAACTCATTATTTTGTACGGCTGCATAGTATTGCATGGTGTATATGTGCCATACTTTCTTTATCCAGTGTATTATTGACGGGCATTTGGGTTGGTTCCAAGTCTTTGCTATTGTTAATAGTGCTGCAATAAATAATGTATGCATGTGTCTTTGTAACAGAATGATTTATAATCCTTTGGGTATATACCCAGTAATGAGATTGCTAGGTGAAATGGTATTTATGGTTCTAGATCCTTGAGGAATCGCACACTGCCTTCCACAACGGTTGAACTAATTTACACTTCCACCAGCAGTGTAAAAGCGTTCCTATTTCTCCACATCCTCTCCAGCATCTGTTGTTTCCTGACTTTTTAATGATCGCTATTCTAACTGGCATGAGATGGTATCTTGTTGTGGTTTTGATTTGCATTTCTCTAATGACCAGTGATGATAAGCTTTTTTTAATGTTTGCTGGCCACATACACAGCAATCTTAAATTCACTTCTCAGTAGAAAAGACTTGTGTATTAAACAAGTTAGTTTTATATAATTTATATTTATTATATTACCAGAATAGCTAGCTAGTAAAAACTTTAAAAGTATTATTTTGTACTCTAAAAGAATTGCAATCAGGTTTATAGCCTACTTGAAATTTGTAATTTTGAATGACTTTCACGGAAGATACAAAGCTGAGAATTTTAAAATACTATTCACTAAGAAAAGCATGGAGCTTACTTGAAATTCTGAACAATTCACTGGTTATTTTGAAGTCTTTAGTTAAAATAAGTAAACTTTCAAATCAAAACTCTATTTGCAGCTGTGAAATTAAATTTTATCTTACAGTTATGCAATACAAAAGCAGGACTTCAGGAACAAAAGCATTGCCCTTCTTGAAGACACTGCTAATTTTGTATTAAAATCACAGAGGTTATGCTTTTTCTTATATTGTATTTTGAATTTAATCTCAAAAGAATCTTGGATACTATCTACCCAGATCCCTCTATCTTCTTTTTCTTTCACTTGAACTTTTCATGCATAATACATTTTAATACTAGGGCTGCATAGAGATTTAGCAACAAAACATATGGGCATTAAATATACATGCCTGAAGTCAAACCAAACTCATGCATTGTGAAAGCCATTAAAATTATGTTGAATTGCTTTCCTTTCTAATCACAGTAGATTGGAAGAGTAGGAGAGGTGATGTCCACATGGTGAGGGACAGACTTCTCTATATAAAGAAGTATACGCCGGCCCAAATTTTAGAAGGATCATCATAAGTTTAGGTCAAACACTACGTTTTCCTTTTTATTTTTTATTTTTGGCTTTTTATTATATTATCCATATTTCATTATTGGGTACTGTAGGAGGGTAGAATTTTACTTTTACTCTTTTAAGGTTTTTTTTCTGGACCTGAAATTAAATTGACATAAGACAGAATAACAGGAGAAAACATGAAAATTTAGTTAATACAAGTTTCATATGGCACAGGAGCCTTCATAAGGAAATAAAGGCCCAAAGATGCAATTAGAGTTGAATACTTATATATTGAATTTGACAAAGAGTAGGAAGTTGTGAAAAAGTAAATTATGTGAGAAGGCTAAAAGAAGATACATATTATTCTAACAAGGTCTGTATAGAATTCTCTGGGTTTCAAGCTTCTGTCCTTGATCACAAGAATATTGCCTTCCTTCTGGTACAGGGAGGACATCTTTCATGTGGAAATGTCATCTCCTGTTGTTAAGAAAGAGAAGGAAGGTCAAAATGATCTTATGCCAGAATGGTAGCATATTTTGGGGTGGCATCATTTTAACTCCTTCACTGCTCTGCTTTTATAAAAAATCTGAAGTCATTCTTTTGGAGTTTCATAACATCATTCATCTCTTTTTCTTAATATATCACCTCTCCCTCAATCTTCTGGAAAAGTCTGGATATATTTTTATAGATAAGCATCATTCAAAATGGCATTACATAGCTGTTCTGTACAGATCAGTTTCTGAGATCTGTGTTACCCGGCATTCTACACTCACCAATCACATTCCTGTATTAAAGATTCTTAGAACATCTACAAAATAGAAACAAAGTATTTTAATGTAAGTTTTTTCAAGTTTAATTACAAAACATTTTTTTGTAACATAAAATATTAGGAAAGACATAATGACAGAAAATACTATCCTAATTCTAATCTCTTCTTGAAAATTGCCCTCTCACATGCAAAATATCTAAAAGACATATCATTAACAAGATGGTAGCATTCAGCACTCCTAATTTCAAACTTAAAAGCGTATTTTTAAAAAATTTTTTCAAAGGGATTTTTCGTTTTATTATCTCCTTATTCCTGTAATTTAAAAAGGAAAACAAAGCCATATAATGCTCTTCACTACAGATACGGACAAAATTGCTGTAGTCTCTAAAACCAGCAGGCAGGAAATAGCCTTCATAACTGTCCTCCAATATTGCTGGAGGATCAGGGTGTTGGGAAAGTCCGTTTAAAAACCAGTTGCACGTCAGGCACAGTGGCTCACGTCCATAATCCCAGCACTTTGGGAGGCCGAAGCGGGCAGATCACAATGTCAGGAGTTTGAAACCAGCCTGACCAAGACAGTGAAACAGCACCCCTACTAAAAATATAAAAATTAGCTGGGCGTGGTGGCACATGCCTGTAATCCCAGCTACTAAGGAGGCTGAGGCAGGAGAATCACTTGAACCCAAGAGGCAGAGGTTGCAGTGAGCTGAGATTGCGCCACTGTATTCCAGCCTGGGCAACAGAGCAAGACTCTGTCTCAAAACAAAAGAAACAAAATAAAACAAAAAAGTTGCAATATACTATACTATCAGAGAATGAGGTGAAGCAATGGAGTCCTTTTACCTATCTGACTCTGAATCAAGACAGCTAAAAGAATGTACCAGAAAGAAAGAAAAAACAAAATGCTACCCAAATCTCCATCCAGTATATCTACTCTTTATGGAGAAAAGTACCTTTATAATGTTTTACAAAAAGTCATGGTCTCAAGTTTCTACTTTCAGTTTTAGTAAAAAAGAACTTCCAAAGAAAACACTCTAAACCAGACCCTCCTGTATACAAAGCTCTATTTCAATAATTAACGCAACAATGAACAATACCCTTGGTGGAACAATACAGCCGCTTTGAAACTTTGGTATTTACTTACTAGATGAACAAGTTTCTCTATAGAGGTGACTTTGGCTTCAAGAGATGTGTAAGACAGCTCCAAGTTACATTTTAGAGACCCTTGTACTTTTAGACATTATTTTTCATTTGTCAAAAAAACACGTTGACGAATCTGCATGAAAGGTTGTAGCTCACAAACCATGCATCACAAAACCAACAAGGCAAATTTAAAGAACCTGTGAAAGAGTGGAAGCTAGTCTCGGAATCTTCAATTGGCTATGGTAATCTCAATTTATTCCATTAATTATCTTTTAGACCTCAAGACACACATGACCGAGGGATAGTTTACATCAATAGGCAAGACTTAAAAATAAAAACCAAGTTCAGCAAGTATTTTAGCACGTACTAAAAATTACACAACTCCCACAACAACGCATTTAGCATTTCTAAAGTTGTAAGAACCATGTTCGGAAACTTCATGGAATTTCCCAAGTTGTTTGGGTCAAAAACACATGTCTTCTCAAAAAAAAAAAAAAAAGGTAGCGGGGAGGAGGAAAGGGGGGACATTTTGGGGCAACAAACAAAACTGGTCTGTCACATGTTAAGTCAATTTCACGTTCACCTACTGGTCACCAGGAAGCCAAGATAAGTTTTAAAAGGAACACATTCTGAAGTCTCCAGGGATGAGCTCTCGAAGCCCGCTTAGCACGGGAGCCTGACCCGGGGCTAAAGTCCCGCGTCTCTGATTCTGTTCTCACTGAGAGAATCTGGGGCGCCAATAGGGGTTCCCCGGGGCAGCCTTCAGGGAAGACGAGGGAGAGGGGCTGCCCGGGTCTCACGGGTGCTTCCCGCGCTAGGGCTGGCCGCGAGCAGCCAGGGCCCAGGGGCGCGCAAGGCAAAGAATGTAGCGACCCAGGAGCTCGCAGGGCCGCCCGCCCTGGCGTCTGAGGCGGGGAGGACCTCACCTTGCTGCCGTCTTCCTCCTGCTGCTGTAGAAACTCAGAACTGCGGCCATGGCAACGCGGGAACCGAGCAGGGGCCGCCCGCTGTGCTAGAAAAGAAGAGGCTGGGCCTGTCCGCCGCCGCCTGGACGCCTCTCAGGGGCGGCCCGCGCTCCGCCTCAGCAGGCCTCCTTGCCCAAAGGCAGCAAGAGGGCACCGGACTCCGCCACCATCCCAGCTGCCCCGGGAGCAGACGAGCAGGGCGCCGCGTGCTCCCCTAGAGCGGCCCCCAATCCCGGATGTCGTCCATCTTGGAGCCAGGCAAAGACGCCACGCTGGGCCGACCCTTGCTCACCTACGTGAGGAGGTCGCAGACCGCAGGGCCGCGAAGGTAACGTGAAGCTCGGGACACTCACCCAGCACGGAGCATGTAGAGAAAGCTTGAAGCTGTATTTTAAATCCGTTCATATCCAACAGGCATAGACTAAAGTGACTCAAAATGGCAATAATCAGAGAGATTCTTCTACCAATGCGTAAAAGTTGAACTTTTAATTCTTTACTGATGTCTATCAATTTAACAGAGCCATTTTGTTTGTTACTCACCTGAAGATATTCTGTATAAAAATAGAAGAAATTATGTAAATGATAAACTACAATAAAAACGAATCAGTCAACTTTATTGGAATCTTTTAACCTTAATAGAAAATTTTAACAAATAAGCTATGTAATAAAGAGTATTTTAAAAATTAAAACTACATCTAAAGTAGAGAAACACTGACCCAAATAAATAACTCTCTTAAAACTGTTTCTTTTAAACACAAAGCTAGTTAAAAGACTGATGTAAAGTGGCAGTTCTTCACCAAGAGGACACAGCATATTAAAGTTAAGTGGCTTTAATGCTAGAATCTTTTTTGCTTATGGATGGAACATTGTAGACATACATTCACACACACACACACACACACACACACACACTCTGCAGATTTGTGGCTTCTGTATGCTCCCAAAATGTTTTCTTTTTACAGTAAGAATACTCTGTTTTACACTATATTTAGGTCTAGTTATGGAGTTCTCTTTAGATTAGGCCCCTTTAAGTATCTTTCCATTCCTTTAACGTAAAAAATACCCTTTAATCTCAGGATAATCAGGCCTCTTATTCCTTCTCCCCTGGATTCTACTCCTCCTTCAAGTTAGCGTAAGCATCACTTTTTCAGGACAGTTTTCTTCAATGTCCAAAGTTAATTTTTGTACCTGTTCTATGCTTTCATAGCACACTCTTATTTTGTAATACTTACTGAAATTATAATTGAATAATTACTCATGTAACTATATATATTATGACAGTCTCTGTATGTGGACTGTCCATAGTACATTTATTATTATGACCACCAGTTTCTAGGACATATAGCACATACTAGGGTGACCGATAATGTATTTTTGATTAAATAATAGAATGGAGTAATTATGGCATATTTTCATTGTAGCCTAGGTGAATTTATTTTGAAAGATGTTGCACTGTTATTTTTATACTTGGTCACTCTATTATTTTAATTTTATAAGTGTTCAGTAACTCCCCTGTTCTCTTCTCAGATAGATCTTGCAGGTTAGATAACCTAGGCCCTCAGACGATTAGCATTCTTCTTTTTCATTTCCTTTCAAATAATTGCATGACTCCCTGTGGTCTTCATGAGAGCTAGTACAACTTCATTACACTTCCCTGCTTCATACAGCCTCCCAGTCAACTCTGGCAGGAGCATATCTCTCCTTTTCATGAAGGCAGGCCTCTCTCAGCTTTCAGTTATTTCCTCTTCTCGTTCATCTCTAACATTATTGTTGAAGAACTAACGAGTTTAGTGCAGAAAAGCTGAGACTGATTATTACTTCTAACTTCAAGACACTTGCCCTGTAAAGGATAAGGCCCTATATCAACAATTATTTGTATAAATATTTGTATAAATATATACATATATATAGATATATATATGTATATATATATAGAAAATACAGATGCACAAAAATTATAAAAAATATATAGCATTACTTATGTCTTTTAAAGAGACAGAAACTTAAACATAAGTCAAACATAATAATAATCCTTACAGTTCCTCAGATAATACTACTGAGAGATCCAGGTTGTGAGGACTATTCACTTATATAACTTAGAGAAAGGCCTCTTTAAATCATTTTCCATTTGCCCCAAGAATACTGTGCTGGCAAACAAGCTGCACTCTTTTTCTGAATGGGAAATTAGTTAAGAAAAAAGAAAGCAAAACTGAGCAAAAGACTGGCATAGGATACACACACACACATATATATATATGGACTAGAATTGGAAATCCATAAACGAACTCATATATTTATGGACAATGTATTTCTAACAAGAATACCGAGTCTACTTAATGGGTAAATAACAGTCTTTTCAAATGATTGTGCTGGGACAATTGGGTTTCCACATTTATAAAAGGGTGAAATTGGAGGTCTTCCTCCTATCACAAAGATTAACTCAAAATGGATCAATGGTCTAAGTATAAAAACTGATACTATAAAACTCTAAAAATGTGTTACTATTCATGAATTTAGATTTGGCAATAGATTCTTAGATATGACTCTGAAAGCACAAGTAACAAAAGACAAAATAAACTGAACTTCATCAAACTTAAAAACTTTTGTAACTTAAAGAACATTATTATGAAATTGAAAAGACAACCTGTAGAAAGAGAAAAACCTTCAGAATTGAAAAACATGTTCGCAAATCATACATCTGATAAGAGCTTAATATCCAAAGTATATGACAAAAACTCCTGAAACTCAAAAAACACAAAGACAACCCAGTGGAAACAAATAGTCAAATGACTTGAATAGATATTTCTCCAAAGAAGATATGCAAATGGGCAACAAGCACATGAAAGGATGTTCAACATCATCAATCATGGGGAAAGTGGAAATCCAAACCACAATAAGGTATCAGTTTATATCTGTAGGATAGAGATAATTTTAAGAGTGGTAGGAGAAACTGTAATTCTCATTCATTGCTTGTATAAATGTAAAATAGTTCAGCTGCTATGGAATAGTTTGGCAGTCCTTTGAAAAGTTAAACCATATGAGCCAGCAATTCCACCTTCAGATATGTACCCCGCAAAATTGCAAACAGGTACAGAAAGAGATGCTTGTATATCGATGTTTATTTCAGCATTATACACATTAGTTAAAAAGTGGAAATAACTCTAGTATCTATCAATAGTTGAATGATGAATCAAAATGTGGTAAATGATCACAGTGGAATGTTATTCGGCAATAAAGAGAAATACCTCTGATGCATGTTACAACAATAATGAACCTTGAAAATATTATACTAAGTGAAATAAGACAAAAGAGGACAATTATTATGACTCCACTTTTATGAAATATTGAATGGAAAAATATATAAGTAAAGTAGAGGTTACTAGAAGCAAAGGTGAGGGGTCATTAGGGAGTTATTGCTTAATGGTTACTAGATATCTGTTTGAGATGATGAAAACATTTTGAGATAGTGATGATGGTTGCACAATATTGTGAATATAATTAATGTCACCAATTTGTACACTGCAGAATAAAGTGGCAACTGTTTTACCAAAATAAAATCGTATGTCATATAAATTTCATGTTACGTGTATATTTTTACCAAAATAAAATTTGACTAATTAATGAATATTTAAATTTTGTATTAAAATCATGTGTAAATAAAAGAAATTCTGCTGGGGCCAAAAACAGCAAAAAAAAAAAAAAAAAGACATAAGTTCATTCCTTGTTCTTCTTTCCAGGGAAATTAATTGAATTGCATATCTTGAAACTACAAACTCATAGTTATACCTATAGTCTGAACAATGTATTAATCTTTAGAATCCCCTTAAAAAATGTAAATGCAAGAGTAAATATTTTGAATAAGGAAGTGCCTTACAGTAAATGGCAACTTGAAACAACTGACATAAATCACAAAATATCTCAAAAATCTACATGTATACAATTTTTATTAATTGACTTTCTGAGATACTTCTATGTTTTTCCTATTTCTTTTGCTCTTTATTCTTTGAAATTTTCTTCATATAATTATGACTTTTAAACCATTTTCCACAGGGAGTATAAAAAGATGATTCAGTATTTTCTCTAGTATAATCTGTACCAAAAAGTTTAGTTTTGTGATGAGTTATTTTCATGCCCCAGGCACCTCAGTATCCCGTCAGGGAATCTTTACCTACAGCCATCATAGCTTACTTTCACTCACCCTACTGACCCCACCTGCCCTGCAGGAGCAAATATTTGTCCTAAGGGTCTTGCTCATATTCTGAGATTTAATGTACATCTCACGTAAAGTTCTGAGCTTTCTTAGGCGATATCTAGATGGAGTTTTTTGAGACCGTTTCCATATACACTTCAGTCTCGGAAGTTTCAGTGTCTCCCAGAATAATGAGATTTCATAAAAGCATTTGATGTTACAGCTCAAAGTGACCATAAAAAGCGTCTAGTCCGGGGCTTTTTAAACTTTACTCAGCTAAATACCATGATCACAATTTTGCCATTTCCGTATACCACTTTTACAGTTATTTGCTTAGGATTTATTTTCTAATTGTTTACTTAGTCACGCACGTTAATCTGTCTTGACACAATATGTTCATAAAATCTTATGCTAAGCTTGAAACATATATCTTTTTTTGATGTACATTAAAATACATTTATAGGCACAAAAGAAAAAAATGGTTGATGATATAGAAATAAGAAACCTCAATGATGAAAACTACATGGAAATCTTGTATTTTTAAAAGTAAGTAATTCTCATTTTTATTTAAGTGAAGTAGTGAAACAGTGATGTGTTTTCTGTTTTCCTCTAAAAATTTTTTTGACAAGAATGATGTTGTTCATTAGATTATAGTAATTCTTAGTGCACACAAAAGTCATTTTAATCAAGTGAAAAAAAAGGAATAACATGGAGTAATAAAGAAAGCAAGTGAGGAGCAGGCCCAGGGTTAATGGGAGACAGAAGAAATGTCTTGTTTTGGCCACTTCCTCTATTAATCTATAAAAAAATTCCCTGTCATTTCTACATGTAGAAACAATCATTCCACACTTTATGCACCATATAGTCTTCTGCACTTTGTTGTTTACCTTTTTTCCCCACAGCCTGCAAACTCCTGGGAGTACCAAATAGGCCTTACTACCATAGACATTTCTATTGCCTGGTATCATGTTAGGTGTCTGGAAGGTATTTACTATTATTGAATAAATAGCCAGAAAGGTTTGTATAAAAACAGACACCTGGAAAAAATTACTTTAATACTTATTGTTAATATGGATAAATAATAAATAAATAGAATAGCAATCCTAAGATCAGACCACCCATAAGAACTGAATGAATACAGATTTAAGATGATAAAAAGACTAGAAGCTTTTTTTGTTAACTTCTGTGCTCTGACATGTCAGTAATCTCCCAGTTTAAAAAAAAAACTCACAAAATGCATATAATTGGCTTAAACCAAGACACGACAAGCCATACACACTTCTGATTCTTGACACTAGGAAAAGATCCTTGTTGAAGATATAGAATACATGGTCTTACCCTCCCACCAGCTACAGTTTCTTTACAATGTTATATTTTATGTCCAAAGAGACTTCTGCCAACATGAGACTCCTAACTGGACAGCTAGTGTATTTCCTAAAGCATTATTTTAAATACAACTCCATTTGTTTCAACACTTTGCCAAACTTAAAATACTTTTTGACCAGGAAAACAGACATCATCTCTACTACCATGGTGGTTTTTGCCTAATGAGAGAGAGAAAATAAATATTTTTTTAAAGCCATGCATAATAGTAAATTTTGATAAATGCCAAGAAGAAAACACCCAAGATGCACTGAGAAAATATATGGGAACTTGCTTAAATAAGAATAAACAAGAAAAGACTTCCCAAGGAACAGATCAATTTCAGGTCTGGTAGAACAATCCTTATAAGGCAGCAAGACAGGGAATTCTAGGCAGAAAAGTGTTTGAAAAGTCCCTGAGTTGAGAAAGTGCTTGGATGGGCCTAAAAATGTACAGAAGACTAGGGAGACTAGTGTGTTTCAAATATAGCTGAGAAGAGTCTGAGATGAGTTGGGAGAGGGAAGTCAGGCACAGATTGTCCAAGGTACTACAGGCAGTAAGAAGTTTTGTATGTGTAATGCAAAGTATACTAATGGTTGTAGATATGCATGGCTATGCAGGATGCATAAGGCCTGGAGGCTACAGTTAATACTACTGTATGGTACATTTGAAATTTGCTAACAGTAGATCTTAAATGTTCTCATCACAAAAAGCAATGTGAGACAATGGATATATTCATTAGCTTGGTGTTGGTAATCATTTCATAATGTAAACCTATATTAAAACATTCATGCTGTATACCTTAAAATTATGCAATTTTTATTTGTCAATTATACCTCATCCAAGCTGGAAAAAATAAAAATTAAAAGGAAAAAAGACAAGATGCAAGAATTATAATAAAAATTATTTCAGCTGCTTGGTAAATAATAGATTAGAAGAGGTAATAGAAAAATTAGGAAAACCGTGGGGAATCTATCAAATTGCTCAGGAGAAGGTAATGAAATTTTACCTTAGGATCATGATGGTGGGCATGGATAGAAATGGAAGATTTAGAGACATTATTTGGGAAGTCAATATTAATAGTGAAGGCTATTAATAGTAGAAGATGATACCAAGTTTCTGGCTTGACTAACTACATGTGTGCCATTTACTAGAAAGGGGAAAAATAAAAGGCAAGGGGTTTGGAGAGGAAAACCAGTAGTTCAGTTTTGATCACATGAAAATTACAATGTTTGTAAAGCATCTACATTTTAGGTGGGTAGTAAAACTTGCATATGTAAGTCTCATGATATAAACGTGGATAATATAAATCCAAATTACAAATAAATGTAGAAGACGAATGACATAAATTTTAAATGAAATTAATTTGATCCAGAAGAAGGAAGAATTTAATAATATAGGAAGGGTCAGTGGCAGAGACAGAGGGTGAGAAGTCCTTAACAAGGCAATAAGAGATTGGTTTCTAGATTGGCTTTTTAAGGTGAGGTGTCATCTTGTTTTTTTGAGAAGGAAACAAGCAGCAAATTGGTCCAGAGAAAGAAAAATGTGCAGTTTTAGTGGCAAGAAAGTGAGGAAAGTCTCTTCCAAAGGTTTCATTATTTTTTCAGGTTTGAGAGACAAGATAAAATGTAAAATAGTCACTAAACAAGATGAGTTCTTCACATGTACCCCAAAACCTAAAATGCAATTAAAAAGAAAGAAAGAAAGAAAGAAACCAGAAACTCTTCTTCAAGTTTTACAATCAAAAATTTCCCAAACCTCCTAAATGGATTGCATGTCCTCTTAGTAAGGACATTCTGGCAGAGCTGTGCTACACTTAAGAGACCAAGGTTGAATCATCTTCTTACACATGCTGCCTATTAGAAGTGGGGCAGTGAAAAACAAATGGTTCCCAGGGAAAGAGGGCTTAATTTAAATGTCCCTATTTCGCAAAACCCACTAAAATAAGCATTGCTTTAATATTTAAATAATCAGAAGGCATTTTTCTTGTTCTAGTTTTCTTCTCTGTTGAAGGGTTTCTGCCAGAAGAATAAAAGAAATCACACAGAAGACCCTCCTGTTCTCTCAGGATTTCTAAGTCACTAAAATGCAGAACATAATGTTGCAGTGAATTTCACATTGTAGTATGCATTTTCCTATGCAATATCTCAGATTCCTCAGAGAATCTGGTTATATGTTTGGAGTTACCTGCAATTTTAATTAGTTCCTTCAATGATTTGAGGCATGAACTATACCTTGAGGGAAACAAAACAGGGATGAACCTAAATGGTAGATGTAGTGACGTCAACATTTTATCTATGTGCATTGTCTTTAAGTTCAGGGATTATTATAATAGGAATTAAGAGCATCAAAAAGCAGAAAGTTATGTGTGTAGTTTCTATATAAATTGGGACACATGAGTTTTGCAATCTTATGAAGGCAAATTAAAGACAAACACCATCATTTTATGATTCTCTCTTTTGACACATCTGTCAAAAGCTAAATTTGAATAGAGTTGAATTGACGTCAATTTTATTTAATAAATATACTTTTAGACATAGAAATAAAATTAAAATTGATTTTACTGCAATTAAAGCTACACAGTTGGCATTAAATTGATGTTGAGTAAGACAAAGCATATGACAGGAACATATTTCTAAAGATGCATTAGAAAACTGTCAAAACGTTCTGAAACATAAATCTTCACTTTATAACCACTTTTTAACTATTTCTTTCTTAAGGTAATACTTCTCTCTATACATGTTAAAATATTATATCTGTAAGTCAAATAACCAGATAGGATAATGCAGAACACAATAAAACAAATTTAAATGCAAATTTTATCAAGATTACAAAACAGCAGTAGCCCAGGAAGCATTTACATTTTCAAATATATTTTTGAAATTGTCGTAAAAAATAAATGACCCTATACTAGCAATAAAGGAGTAGTAGAAGATAATATAAGGAAGAAAAAAAGTTTTTACATGATGTTTACCTTTCTGAACTTTTTCTAAAATTATTAAAGCTGGGAGAAACCCATTTTTAATATTTCAAATTTAGTAATTAAACATTTCAATTATGCTTTGCTTTAATTTTAATGTAGAAACCAGTGTTGACTCAGAAACCCAGAGCCTGTAGCCAGGATGCCTGAGTGATGATAAGCAAATGTGTTTCAGTTGTCTCATCTGTAAAATCAGATAATAGTGGTACATACCGTAAGTCTTCTGAAAGTGTGAAATGATTTGATATAGAAAAAGCACATGCACCAGGGTCTAGCACATGTTACATACTCTGTATTCACTCTTAGAAGCATATACATTTTATTTTTATATTTAATTTAAAGTTTTTCTGTTATTTTATCCAAATTACTCTGAAATTATTCTGGAAGCAGTTTATATGGCCAATAGCAGCTGAGGTTATGATGTGGCAGAGTGTAGACCAAAAAGATGTGTTTGGAAGTTTGCTGGAGATTTAAAGTTTTGTTTCGATGCATAAAGAAGGAATCTAGGACATCAATGATATTGTGGAGATGCTACACCCATATTGGACTTACTTTCTTCAGACTTTTTGTAAGTGAGGAAAATACACAGCTATTTGCTCTAGGCTATTGTTTTTAGGTTTCTACATGCAGCCGCAGAGCCTAATTGATACATCCAGTAAACTTGCATTTTCTGAAGAAACAAAGTAGCATCTGCATTTTGATCATCTAAAAACTAAAACTAGAAAGTGATTTTCCAAATGCATTCAATAGCTAGAAAGCAGAAGCACAACATTCAAGTCCCTTGATTCTCTATTCTGTGCAATCATTCTGACTTTGCTCTGCTCTGGCTCCCTACTTCTACCTGGCGAATAGCTCTTCCATCTCATTTTCCTTGAAGGTAACTTGTAGATCCTCTTCTTTGCATCACTGTAAGTTTCCTCAAGGAAACTACATATTAGTGCTTCTGATTCTTGTCTCTTAATCATAAATTTCCTTTTCTATATCTTTGAAGGAAGAAATAATATTTTGCTATGCATTTAAGAACCTGAGAAATGAGCTGAAATGAATGATTTGTTTTAGAAATAAAGAATCAAAGCTTTAAGAGTAGTATAGAGTTAGTGTCACATAAATTCAGCTTTCTGTTAACGGTGACATTAACAGCTAGTATTATTGAATTCTTGCTATGTACTGATCATGATGGGTGGCATTTGTCAAATGTTTGCTATGCTCCATGTCCTATACATGAATTAACTTACTTAACCCTTAAAATATATTTATGAGTTTAACATTGTTATAATTCCTCTATGATAGAAGCAGATATTGAGGTCATGTGATCCTCAAATATATGTTGGTAGCCACTAGAATTAACGTCTCTCTTATTTCCATTGTCAAAGCATTCTACTTTCCCTTAGTTTGGAGAAAAATGGATTACGTGTGACTTTAGTTATCAACTCTTAAATATCTCTTTGTCTGTATTACTCAGTCTGACCACATTCTTCCCATCTAAAACTTGCTTTGTCTTCTAGGTTCTCCTTTCCAGACAGATATCGCTTTGCAAAAATATACTTTTGTGCCTCTCTATATTTCTTTTTTTCTTTTCTTTTTTTTTTTTTGATTGTTATTTAAGTTCTGGGGTACATGTGCAGATCTTACAGGATTGTTGCATAGGTACACACATGCTATGGTGGTTTGCTGCCTCCATCCCCCTGTCACCTACATCAAGCATTTCTCTACATACAGTTTCCTCACTTGGGCTTCTATCCTCATTTGCCAGAACTATTTTACAATTCTTGCATGGGCCCCCAGACTCCCATTTCTCTGACTTTACAACCATCGTAACTTGCAACTGAAGAATTACTTATCTTTCCCAGAGGCCTTAAGGTTTATCCAGCCCAGTAATTCTTAACAGCTTGAAGGCACCGCTACTACCCAAGTGTTTGGGAAGTATGCACTTGAACATCACCTACCTTTAAGAAAGCCCAAATTGTTACAGATTATTTTAACACAGCAATGACTCTTAAAATGTTCTCGTGCTTAGAGTGCAAAATATTGATATATTGAAAAGATGTATTAAAACATTCTGGCAAAAAATTACTTCTAAATATTATGCTATAGTAGGTGAAGTTAAACTACAAAACTCTTGACTTTTATATTTTATAAAATAAATTTTTTTTCTCTCTCTCTCTTCCACTCTGTTTTAGAAAGTTAATTATGCACCTCAAATCATGGCAAATGACAACCATTAGTCTCTCAATTCAATTATTTAGTATATTTTACCTATTCTTCATGCATTCCTTTTTCTTCCAAAAGGGTAAATTATTCTAGTATGTTTGATATGTATACATTTACTTCTATGTAGTCTTATAAAAGTGAATTGTGTTCGTTCTTATATTTTTAGCTTACTAAAATGATTTTGAGCTATAGAGTTAGTTAGTTAGTTTTGCTTTTTTTTTTTTTGCTACATGCATGTTCATCTGACCTATTCTCTAGTGTTTCTGAGTAGTACTTCACAGTGTACATTCACTACATCTACCTAGGATCCTGAAGCTACAGATGTTTGGAGAGAATCCGGCTTGCCAATATCATAAGCAATGCTGCAAAAAATAACCTGTGCATGTTATCTTGTGAACTTTTGTAAGAATGTCTTTGAGCTGTATGTCCAGGATAGAAATTGCTAGTTCATAAGGCATATGAATGTTTAGTTTTACGAAGTACTGCTTTGCTGCTTTCCAAAAAAACCTGCAGCAATGAGGGCTCCTATAGTCCACATCCTGCCATACACTTGGCATTATCTAGGTTCTTAATATATCTAAAATGATATATAGTTATATAATTGTTATTTCTCTAGCTACCAATGAATATGATAATATCTTTATAAGCTTTTTGACTTTTTAGACTTCTTCTTTAGTGAAAGAAAGAGAGAGGAAGAATTGAAAGAAGGAAGGAAGGAAGGAAGGAAGGAAGGAAGGAAGGAAGGAAGGAAGAAAGGAAGAAAGGAAGAAAGGAAAGAAAGAAAAAGAAATGTGCCTACAAATTACCTGGGGACCTTGACCAAATGATAAAATATATATTCCCGTTCACTAGGTCAGGAGTTAGTTTCCAAGATTTGAAATTTTTCAGAGGTTCCCACACACTGACAATGTTGGTCTGTGAATCACACTTTAAGTGCAAGGGTTAAGATAAGTCTGATCCTATTTGTGAATCTTTATTCTTCCATTTGTATTTTAGAGCAAGTTTATCATATTTCTCAAAATACTCAATTGAAATTTGGTTGGGTTGATCGAATCAATTTATGTAAAAATTAATTTAGGAATAATTGTTTTTTTTTCCTGTGAACTCTGAAGAGAAATATACTGATTAAAAATAATTAATATTTTTATATTGTCAATCAATCAAAAGCAGTGTTGTCCCTCAACTTATTCAGATCAACTTCTATGTTTAAGTGTGGAATTTTTCCATAGAATACTTGGTTAAAAATTAATTCATTGTGCTCTTGGTTAAGCTAAGTCCCAAATACATTGTAGCTACAAGGGTATTTTAAGTGTTTTATTATCATTTATATTTGGTTATAATTGGTATAGAGAGGAATACTATTTATTTTATACTATTCATTATTTTATCCAATAACTTTATAATTTCATTAAATTATCTCATTAATCCAAATAATTTATTGGCTGTGACCATTTTTGGTTGACTTTAGGTAAATGACCACTTAATCTAACTAAAATCTTGATTTATCTTTCAATTCTTACACTTCTCTTTCTTTTTTCTTCAGAGCATTAACACTGACATCCCATAGAACCCTTCCTAACAGGAAGAAGCAGAATGGAGCAGACTTTTTTCTAACACAGACTAGATATTTATGGCTTAAGTCTTTATAGTTGATTCAATTCAGAATAAGGAAATAATTTTCCATAATCCTACAAGTTATTTTTAGCAGATTTTAGCAGAATCGTTTACCACATTTTTAGCAGATATAATGCAGCCAACACTTCTGTCTTTGGCTAGCACATTTTTTAAATATTCTAAAGCTCTCCAAATCTCATTATAAAACTATGCCTAAATATATAACTAATAATTGCATTTGGAAGAAATGCACTGTGGATGGAAACAGAATTTACATTCATTGGTAAGAAAAATACTTGATATTTTCTAACATGTTTTATCTATGATAAAAATAATATTATATTGCCATCTAAAATGTGAATAATGATAAAAGTTTACTTTATTTATACTGTTTACTATGTTCTTTTTCTTTTTTTACTTTTTGATTCTCAGGCTCTTAATCAGGACTCTATGAAATCTTAGAGTTTTCCAGTGGCATCTGTTGTTTCTGTTGTCATTCTCAGCATCTCATCCCTCACTTCTTTCGCTGATAGTACCTCAATTATTCATTGATAAACTTCCCACACTCACCCCTCATTTGCTCCAATTGTGGCTCTGTGACTCATACCTAAACAGCAGAACATCCAGTGCCCACTAGTGATAGTGACTGGTTCAAGGATTAGCATATGGGTTGAGCCAGGTCAATGAGTCTCTAACCTGGGATTTTACTGCAAAAAGAAGCTCTCTTTCCAACAAGGATATTAAAAGTGTTAGAATTGAAAGTCTAGAACTACAGATGGTCCTCTTGCTATTCCTATCACAGGAGAGCAGAGGCGCAGATTCCTGATGACACTATTTGTACATCTGGTTTCAACTTTGTTGGAAACGAGCTTTACCCCTGAGTTTCTCAGTTTCTTATTAAAATCAGCTTGACATGGTTTTATATTTTTTCAAGTGGGAAAGTTTTATCTAATTATTGAATTCCAATGATTGTTTTTGAGGTTTATAAAAACTCTAAAGTTACTTGCAAATGCTCTGTGTGTATGTGAATGTGTGTAACAGTATTTCTTACACAGTTAAGATCTGCTTTGATGAATGGCATATTAGACTGCTGATTTCTGTTAATAGGATATATTTAAAGTTTCAAAGAAGATAAGTCACAAAGTAAATAAAAATCACTTAGTCATTAACATTTTGAACACTTTATTGTTTGTAAGTTAATCCATGAGTGTCTGCAGGAAGACAAAGATCAGGAAAGATGTTTCTTAGCAGTCAATATCCATGGCTAAATAAAATTATTTTTACCAGAACTTCATTCAAAAAATAGAAACTCTATCACAACTATACAAATAAACATGCATTATATAAACTTAATTTATTATCTGTAAATATATATAATTCAATTTGTTTAAGGCATAAAAATTAATTTATTAAAAATAAACATAAACATATGCATTAACTCATAAAAGACTGTCTAACGTGAATGAGATCATTTTTTAAATTTTTATCTGATAATAAGAAAATAATAAAATTATTGAAGATAGTGAATTGCTCCAATCACTTAAGAAGAACTTGACCCACATGGGGCATCCAATAAAACTTTTAGGATTTTACTCCTTGAAATTTCAACTAATTATTATACACACAATAATTAGATACTTGAGGAAGCAATAAATTGTTATAACACAACTGCTGGAAATTAAAAGTGCAGAAGATGTGCTTTATTCTTTGAAAAGCTTAGGAACTATTTTTTTTAATTGCATCTTTTTTTTTTTAACAGAGACTGGGTCTTACTTTGTTGGTCAGGCTGGTCTCAAACTCTGGGCCTCTAGCAATCCTCCCAAGGTGCTGGGATTCCATTTGTGAGCCATGGCAGTCAGACCAGGAAGCTATTTCTTTATGTAAATATAGATATGTCTCTACAGCGGAACTAAACTAATATTCATATGTATATCATGAAGATCAGGTTTGTTGTTTGTTTTCAAGATAGTTACTCAAACACAAAGCTCGTAGTACTTAAAACTGATAGATACAGGAGGAACATAAGACGGAAGGTTCAAGGAGAATTTCCCCCTGGACTGCACACTGGGAGAATGGAGTGGAGCCTTGGGAAGTTCCCACTGTTTGCAAGCGGGAGGAGCCCCACCTCTCCTGTTCCTGGGTGGTAACTTAGGATTCAATCTGTGGAGCTGAAACCCTGCTAGCAGAACTCCACCTCTCTGGCTTTGCTGAGAGTTATTTTTCCTTTTCCTCTTTCCCAGTTAATTCCATTCCCCCTTACCCTTCTAAGTGTCTACATGCCTAACTTCATGGTCAAGAACCCAGATATTTCTACAGCAAAACAACATATTTCATGGTCTTTATAATACACTACAACTAAAGTGGTTATATCATTTGTTATACAAACTCTGCTAATTTTGAGAGTGAGATGGTTCTAATAATAATTGTGCTGGGATGAAAATGAAGCTGTCACAGACAAATTATCCTAGCTACAAAATCCTATTCTAAAATACATGATTATCCTAGCTAGTTCAAATTTATTTCTTTTTTTTTTTTTCTGGAAAAACTGATGAAACTTTGGAACATTCTTTACAGAATAGGCTCAGGATGGCAAATTTCCCATTGATTGCTGATTGGAACACTGCGCTGATTGAAAGTTCATGTTAGAGCTCAGCAGGAAGGCTTGCCATGATCCATGTTCAATGGAGGAGGCAATGGTACAGGTGTGGAATATTTTTTTGGCTTTAATGGAGAATATGTTTTTTTCCCTAGTTTAGTACTTTTTCTTTCCTCCTATTTTATTGATTTGTTGAAGAAAACAATAATAATATAAATGTGCCAGTCAGCTGTCTACATGATCTACGTTATCATTTAGTCTTCAAAACAACTCTATGTGGTAGATTATTTTTATTGTTTCCATGTTACCATTAAGAAAGCTGATACACTGAGAGCTTTAAAAACTTCCCAAGGTTATATATCTAATAACCGGCAGAGCTGGAACCAGACCTAGGCAATCTGGTTCCAGATGCTTTTACTTAACCAGTATGCTAGAATTCCTTTGAGAAGTACTAGAGATACTTGGAATTCCGGATTACTAATGCCTATGTAAGAAATAAAAAAATCTAAGTTTTATATTATACGATTATGATATATACATTCACTCTTTTAAAATTATTAAATTTCTATAATCAGAAAAAAAGGCATGGAAATGTTGAAGTATGTATAAGATTAAAAAGTCAGAGTTCATATAAGAGGAGGTTTTAAAATCATACAAAATGTTTTATTGATGTGCTTCAAAGAATCACTTTGTTCACTGTTTTACCCACAGAAACTAGAATGGCATATTTGGTGCTTAATAAATAATTAAATAATGAATGAATGGATATTTATAAACACACCTGTGATCTTTTTTCTCTTTCTCTATTTCAATCATTTTCCATGAAAGGCAAAGGAATTAAGGTTAGAAAAGAGCAAGGCTGTTCAGCAAGCCCTAGGTATATTAGAACAGTGGAGAAAAGTGCCGTCATGGCTTCTGGAAAGAGCTCTAGGTTGAGACAAGGAGGAGTCAGTTCTTAACCAGACTCACCTCCAACTAGCAATCTGATCTTACAATCTGACCCGAAAATATGTAAAATATCTCAGCATCTCTTATCTGTAAAATAAGATAATTAAGCCTAACATTCTAATGTCCCTTAAAGTTTTATAATTTTAAGTCATGGCTTCTGTTCTCAAACAGGTGGTCTATGCTGCTGCATATTAACAGGGAGACTGTCAAAGTGGATGCTTAAAGTCTTAAAGGTTTTCTAGTTATTCTATTTCATTTCAATTCTTTCTTCAATTTAATTTCAAAACATTTAATCAATTTTTCCCCAATGTTTATGATGTTTCTTAATTACTTTGAGTGGAAAATATCTGATAATACTTTCCCAATATTTTTTTAACATATATCTGTGAAAGATATGCATTTGGCAGAAAATCATAAGAGACTTACAACCTAAAAGGATTGGTGCCTGAGTAACATTAGTGGCTACATATGCATGTTGGTAAATTTAGAGAGGTTGGTCTGACTAACTGATTATTATTCTCATGTTGTTTTATCTCAATTAGCAAACCATGGTACAAATATGACAAAATTATTAGAATGAACAGATTTTCTCAACATGTCTAATAGCTACTGAGAATAAACTGAAGACCCCAGGAAATCATTTCCAATTCACACTAGAGTTCCAATCTAATTTTATTTTGTGGGCTCAGTTATCAAAATTAGAATGTTGCTTACCTGGGGTTAGAGTAGGAAATTTATACATCTCTATACTGTTTGACATATTATAATAAATATATAGTACTTTTGCAATTTAAAGATGAAATAAAGTAGAAGATATCTGACTAGAGGCATCACCTCTTCCATGAAGAACAGAAATAGTGAGTAGGTAATCAAACAACAAATGTAGCATCTAAGAGATAACATTGGAATTCAGCAGAGAAACGAAAAATAAAAAAGCACCTGAGAAATGGAAGGAGAGGAAAGGGAGGCAGCTGGTTCAGCTGGGATCATCTGGGAGTCTGGAAAAGCTTCCCAGTGCAAAGGAAAAAGGCAAGTGAGAGACATTCAGCAATCTACAGTCCCATCGTGGATTCCTGGAGCCCTAGCTATAGAAGAGCCCCTCATTCCTGTGAGCCCTAAGACGAGTATAAGGAGCAAGAGCTTTGTTCTAGGGAGAAACACCTCATGCTGGATCCCACACACCCCTGAGACCCAAGCAGTTGGAGGATGGTGCCATTTTGAGAGATCAGTTCCCCAGCCTGCATTCTGCCTGAGGGCCCTACACCTCCTGCATCTCTACATCCCTGGAACCCTGCTGATATTTCCCCATGTCCACTCAGAGGGCTGCTGTGCAGCACCAATTGGACTTCCAGCAGTGCAGCAGGGTCCCCAGCATTCTAACCTACACAATGTACTATACATCAAGAAATGGAAAGTGAAGCACAGAGAAGAGGCTGCCTCCAGGACAAAAGGAACCAAAACATGCACTTCACAAAGCCCCAAAGCTGCCTACCTGGAGCTGCTACCACTGACAGTAATTCAGCCCTCACCAGCAGCAGGACCACTGTGCACTTGCATATACCTGAGATCAGGCCTCCCCCAACCCACTCAGTGGTTGCCATAGCTGCCACCACAAAAGCACACTTTCTGGAGACCTGAGTATTACCATTTCCTGACAAACACAACCTGTGTTCATAAACACCACCGAAAAGCCTGAGGATAGGTCCACCTGGAGTGGCACTGCTCCTCCAGTGCCCCAGGAGACTGGGGATTATCACACCCTATATGCCATCATTGGCCTCTGTGCACTCCTCCTGGGGACCTGAGCATGAGCTCACCCAGCCTGCCTCCACCACTACTTCTGGGTTCTTAATCAGACTCGCCTCCAGCTAGCAATCTGATCTTGCAATCTTACCTGAAAATATGTAAAATCTCTCAGCATCTCTTATCTTTAAAATAAGATAATTAAGCCTAACATTCTAATGTCCCTTAAAGTTTTATAATTTTAAGTCATGGCTTCTGTTCTCATACAAGTGGTCTATTTGAATGTACCACCTGGGGGCCTGAGGACTGGCCCACTCAGCTTGTTGCAGCCAGAGAAAATATCACCCTGTGCTGTCTGCAAGCCCAGGGTTTTTTCCTATCACTGCTGCTACCATTGCCCATGCCACACACGCTGCCCAGGGACCTGAAGACATACCCACCTACTCAGGGCATTTCTTTCACTGTTGACACCCAAGCAAGCCACCTGGAGAATCAAGAACCATCCTACCTGGACCCATTAAACCTGATGACACTGTACAGGGCCCAAGGACAGGCAAAGTCAGCCTGCTGTTTCCACCACTGAGGCCTGAGGGCTGGCACAACTGGAGTCTGCAAAGCCTCATCACAGCCCTCTCTAACAGCTCGAGCTTAAGCCACTAAGGAGATCACAGATACTACTGATATTGTTTCCAGACAAAGAAATTATACAGAGACTATGCTACTGCATTCACCCAGAATTAAAACTGAAGTGCTCTAACCAACACCGTAGATACACTTTCAGGAAAAATCATCCCCTATGAAAGCCAATCCAAAAATTGGAAGAAATGACTGTTACTAGTTGTGTACATAAAACATAAGTACATAAGAAATATAAAAAAGCAAGAAAATATGGCACCTTGAAAGGAACATAATTCTCCAGCAACAGAGCCCAATGGGGAAAGAAATATAAAATACCACAGAAAGAATTCAAAATAATGATATCACAGTAGTTCAGTGAGATACAAATTAGAACTACGAAGATCAGAAAAGCAATTCAGGGAATGAATGAGACATTCAGAAAAGAAATTGGATGTCTTTAAAAAGAACCAAATACAAATCCCAAAACTAAAGAATTCAAGGAATAAAATAAAATAAAATACAACCAAGGGCTTCAACCATAGATTAGACTAGGCAGAAGAAAGAATTTCAGGACGTGAAGACAGATCTTTTGAGATTGCCAATTCAGATAAAAAAGGATAAAATAATTTAAAATAAAAACAATTAATAAAGCTTACGTGACATATGAGATGCCATCAAATGACTAAATACAGGAATTATATGAATTCTGGATGTTCAAAAGTGTGAAGAAAAGCACAATGTCAGAGAAGACATATTTAAGAAAATAATGCCTGATAAACTCCCAAGCCCAACAAGAAACTCAAACATGCAAATACACAAGCTAAGAAAGTCCTAAGGAAATAAAACTCAAATAATAATATTCATGGCACAGGTAGTCAAACTGGCAAAAGTCAAGAGAGAATTGTAAGAATGGCAAGAAAAAAGCTCTACAAGACATGCTTAAGGGAGTCTGTTTCAGAGTTCTCCAGAGAGACAGAACTAATAGGATATATGCATATATGAAAGGGAGTTTATTAAGGGGAATTGGCTCTCATGATCACAAGGCAAAGTCCCACGATAAGCTGTTTGCAAGCAGAGGAAATAAAAATGCAGTAGTGTCTCAGTCTGAGTCCAAAAGCCTCAAAAGGAAGCCGATAGTGCTCCCTCAACAAAACACTAGCACATTAGAAAGATAATACACCATGATCAAGTGGAATATATGCCAGAGATAAGTAAGCCAAAAATAAAGTTTTAAGCTCCCCAACTGACTGAATGGACCCTTCCTCCTGGCCAAGGGTGTTCCAAAGTAAACCTGAAGAAATAGTTACAGCCATGATGGAAAGAGAGGGTCAGACATACCTCACTATACCCTCCTCCCTTTAGAACTCAAGCACAACTGACCAGCATTAATATTAAAACAGCGATCGTAAAAGTGACAAAACAGACTTTTTGAAGCAATAAGAAACACAATTCCAACCTGACTGTAGTATAGCATCACAGAACGGGTAGCAGGCTCTGAAAGAAATCACAGTATTTTACCGCTAAATATATTTCTTTGACATATTTTGAAAAAGCCTTGCAAAGCTATCTCTTGCGGGGAAAATCTACACTCTGTAGAGAATCCCCTTCCATTTCCAGGTCTTTTTCTGATCCAGGAGAGATTATCTAAGAGTCTGGCACCTTTTTGGTTCTAATAAGAGGTATTTACTATCTATTCTCTCTGAAGCCTGCCACCTGGAAGCTTCAACTACATGACAAGATCTATGACTTCCACAACCCCCCTTATCTTAACTACAGACATTTATTTCTGATGACTTCAACTCTTTGGACAGAGCTTAGCTCTTTTAACCAATTGCCAGGAAATCTTTGAATCCACCTATCACCTCGAAAGCCTCACTTTGAGTTGCCCCCTCTTCCTAAACGGAATCAATATATACGTTACATGTATTGATTGATGTCTGTAACTTTTGCCCCCTAAAATGTATAAAATCAGGCTATAACTCAACCATCTTGGACAATTGTTTTCAGGACCTCTAGAGATTGTGCTTTAGAACTTAATTACTCATATTTAGCTTAGAATAAATCCCTGCAAATATTTTACAGAGTTTGACATTTTTGTTTTTGTCAATAGATGCAAAGATAGTTCTATATATGCAAATCAATAAACATGTATCACATCAAGAGAATGAAGGGTAACAAACTATTTTCTAAATAGATGTAGGAAAATAATTTGATAAAATTCAACATCACTTTTATGATAAAAACTCTGAACACATTAGGCATAAAAAGAAGATACCTCAAAATAATAAAGGTTAGATATGACAAAACAGCATCATACTGAATGGAAAAAAGCTGAAAGTCTGTGTTCTAAGAACTGAAACAGTGCCAGGATGCCCACTTTCACCACTCCTATTAAACATAACACTGGAGGTCATAGCTAGAGCAATCAGGCAAGAGAAAGAAATAAAAGGCATCCATGTTGGAAAAGATGAAGTCAAATTGTATCTCTTTCCAGATGATATGATCTTATATTTAGAAAAGCCAAAAGACTTCACCAAAAAAACCACATAGATCAGATAAACACATTTTTTAATGTTGCAGGATACAAAGTCAACATACAAAATTCTGTAGCCTTTCTATATGCCAATTTCAAACTAGCTGAAAAAGCTAGCTGAAATCAAGAAAACAATACTATTTACAATAGCAACAAAAATATATACCTAGTAATAAATTTAATGAAGCAGGGGAAAGAATAAAAAAAGTATAAAACACTGATGAAAGAAATTTAAAGAGAGTGTATTAGTCCATTTTCATGCTTCCAATAAAGACATACCTGGGACTGGGAAGAAAAAGAGGTTTCATTGGATTTATAGTTCTACATGGTTGAGGAAGCCTCAGAATCATGGCGGGAGATGAAAGACACTTCTCACATGGTGGTGGCAAGACAGAAATGAGGAAGAAGCAAAAGTGGAAACCCCTGATAAACCATCAGATCTCGTGAGAGTTACTCACTATCATCAGAATAGCATGGGAAAGACTGGCCTTCATGTTTCAACTACCTTCCACTGGGTCCTTTGCACAGTATGTGGGAATACTGAGAGATAAAATTCAAGTTGATATTTGGGTGGGGACACAGCCAAACTATGTGATTCTACCCCTGGTTCCTCCAAACCTCATGGACTCACATTTTGAAACCAATCATGCTTTCCCAACAGTCACCCAAAGTTTTAACTCATTTCAGCATTAACCCAAAAGTCCACAGTCCAAAATCTTGTCTTAGACAAGGCAAATCCCTTCTGCTTATAAACTTGAAAAATCAAAAGCAACCTAGTTACCTAGTTACTTCCTAGATACAATGGGCCTGCCCCATGAAACCACTTTTTCCTCCTGGGCCTCTTGGCCTGTGATGGGAGGGCTGCCATGAAAGTATCTGATTGTAGCCCTGTGCATTCTTATTATCTGCCTGTAGTTCTTATTATCTACCTGTAGACTGTATTAGATTCTGAATTCTACTAACTTCCTCCAATGTTTGGCTATAATTCTCTAACTAAAAACCAAAACCGTCCTGTTCCTGAAACCCTGTAAACTGAAACTTGTTAAGTTTTAAGGAACAAGTCTCATATCTGATATGTAGGCCACACGAATTGTTTACCAAGCCAACTGAGATAGTTGATGATTTCACTCTGTAAGATATCAGAACAAGAATGTATAGCATAAGGAAATTCTAACCCCTCTTAATGCCTTCCTTTTTCATTTGGCAGGATAATAGTGTAAGAGAAATTTCACTATGAGTATCTACTACCAGTAATTTGACAGAATCTAACCTAAGGAATCTTTTCATATCCATTGTTCAAATGAGAAAATGCCTATGCAATTGCTAATACTACAGACCGTACTGGGAGAAATTATATATACAAAAGAAAACAGGCCACATGGTTACAATAGGTATCATCTAACTCCCTAGGGTTGTTTGATTTATTCAACTGGCTGTTTTGAAGTTTAGGACCATGGTTCAAAATCATTATGCAAGCTGGGAACGTCATATTACTATTAATGTATTCTGCATTCTCCCTTTTTAAACTTATATACATACATACATATATATATATATATATATATATATATATATATATATAACTTGCTGAGTTTTTTCAAATATACAACTCCTAATAAAATAATGTTGGCCTAACACTTTGAGCTGATGCTAAAAGACTACAGAACAGGCAAAATTGAGCTTAATAATGGACTCCAGGTAGACATAGCTTGAGGTCACTCAGTGTTGAACTTCCCTTATTGCTCAAATATGGCAAAAAGGGTTTTGACACTGACTCCTAGCCACCATTCTCAACCCTCACTGTGGAACAAGACCAAGAACTGACATAACTCCATCCCAGCTCAGCAGGACATGAACACCTACCTCCAGCATGATTAATCCATCATGCATTCAGAGAAAAACCTCGGTCAATAGAGGGAAATGGTAACTATAGTGAAGAACAGGAACAGTGTATTGTATATTTTGTTATAGCTAGAAGAAAGGTCAAAATCAAAATGGAGTCACTAGTGTTAACCCTGCATGACAACAAATTGTATCACAAAAGACCACAAAAATCACAACCTTGCACAAAGGCCACTGCATTATACAAATACACCTCTGTGAGAACATCTTCCTAGTAAGTTTCTCTACAGCCTCAGAAGGGCATGACACCTATTGCTATTTACAGCAAAAGATAATTACTTCAAAACAATTATGCAATCCTCCTAATTTTTCTTTAAAATCCTTTGCCTTTCTTTACTTCCCTGAATATGCACAGTTTATTATGGTACGTATATTCCAATTGCAATACCCAATTTCCAAATAAATGTATTTTTCTATAAAAGAAAAATGCATGAAGGTAGATTAAATGAAATCACATGGTTGCTTTTTAAGGTTATTACAAATTTGAGACTGCTAGATGCAAATTAATTGCTTATACAACAATTAATTGCTATTATCAACGGCTAGATGCAATTAATTACTTTATACAACAAGCAAGAAAGTTGATGCTATGCATAGCTCCAATATATAGGGGCTTGAGAAGTAGAAAATTTTCCTTGAAGTAGAAAGAGTATATCAAAGGTTTATACATTTTTAGTTTTGAAAATTATTGCTAAATTTTCCTCCAAAAATATTATTCCCATTTACATATCTAACAACAAGGAGATTTTAATTTTTTTGCTAATATGAATCATCAATTTTTAAAATCAAAACTTAATTACATTTCTTTTATTGTTAGTGAGTTTGAGCATTCCTTCCAATGTCTATTGGCCCTTATTAATTTACTGCTGTGCACCAATTTCAAAGGAGGAAACACAAAGCAGTGAAAATATGGGCAGACCTTTTTTGTTATTATTTTGTCCAATCCTGGTATCATGATTTCACCTGCAAAATTGTGTCTTTGCTAAGTGAATATGGTAAATTGTCATAATTGATGCCATGAATAGTATTATTAAAACTCAGCATCTAAATATTTCAGTGATTACAATTGAATGGATATAGTTGAGACTCGAAGAGAAAATACCTTAATGCAATATGATTATTACATATCAAAAGTATAAGTTACACTTTTAAAAAGAAACCCGCAAAAAGGAAATATATTGACTCTCCTTTTTTTTTCTCTAAATGTTCTAAAGCTGGAGTTCAGGTTCTGGTCTCACCTCTGAGGAGCAATACCGCTGTGGAAAAATTACTTAAGTATGTGAAGCTAGGTCTTCTTGTTTGCAAAACAGAGCTAATAATAGTTCCTATTTCAGAGGATTGAAATAATAATGGGAGGTAATGCTTGTAAAATGTTTATCACATTAAATATTCTCAATAAAACAATTCTATGAGTAAGGCTGAAAAAGCCAATTGATATCCATAGAAGGATTATAATAAACCACTTATATCCAAGACAAAATATATAATGAAAACTAGAATATGCTGAAATTGAAACAATATAATTTGAATTTAAATGAAAATGAAAGTTTAATGCTTCTTCAAGTAGTCTTTATTCATTCCAAGTCTTTTACAGCATCTGATTAGAAGAACAGATAAAACCAAGAAATCCTATAGACGTTGTATTCCATTACATAATAAAACATTACAGAGCAACGGTGAATTAATTAGGTTCAAAACAGAAAAAAAGGAAAAAATGGTGTAATTTTGTTTATAAAATACAGATTTTATTTTAACTTGATTTTTTGCCCCAAACTTCAAAAAAAACATTATTTTACCAGTAATAATTTAAACTCTTGTTAAATATTGATGTTATTACCTATAATGTGAATATGTTTGTTACTTTTTAAATGACCACTTTAATACTAACATAATTGGTTATTACAAAGAAAATCTTAACATAAAAATTAGCCTAAAGAGTTGAAAATAGAAAAAAAGTATGAAAAACATTTTTAAATGAATTCTAATCACAAAATGAATTTAAAATTATCCATCCTGAAAATGAAAACAAAGTCAAAATATTAACTATAGCTAATTTATGAAAATAAAATTAATTGGCTCTAGGACTAGGCTTCATGTCAAGTTTTTTTGTCATATTTTTTGGAGGTTACCATGTCAAATAAAATTATACATTTTAAGAGGATCAGTGACAAATTTTAGAAGGTAAGTCATATTGCTAGATGTTTCTTTGCAATGAAAATCACAATTGACTCATTACAATATAATATTGCATATCCAGGGGTAGAAAAAGCTATCTAAAAAGTACTGTGTATTTACTGTGTTTTCAAAGTTCACATGTCTGTAAAATTTACTTGTAATAACTATAACAACAGTCTTAAAATTGCTTATGAAAAATAATCTGAAAGAAAGTTATTCAAGGTAACACAGCACATGAGTAGCAGAAGCAGCATTTAAATTCATCTCTGTCTAAGATTAGGAGGCACTAGAATGTGTGTGTATTACATATGTGGGCCTTTACATCAGAGACATTATATGTGAAGTTTACATCAAAATTTCATTTAATCCTAATTCATTAACTATGACTCTAGTACTCTAGTTTTCAGTCTGAGTTTTTCAGACTTCTATGCAATAGCCAATCCATACAGACTGGATGATCTTCAAGTTCCCTCCTGAGAAGGGTGGTTGTAAAAATATGTAACAATCTGCATGGCTTCAGTGCTACCAATCAGAATTTAGACCAGATGCAAACAACTAGATCCTATGAACAGATGATTGATGGATGAATATTAGTATCGCTCCCAGGCATTTTGGACCTGGGCTTTCCTGTTGATTCCATACATACTTCTCCCAGACCCTCTGTGCACTCACCAGGCTATACTTCAGCCAACATACACAACTTTGGCAGAGGAAATGTGTGGGCAAAACAAGTAGAATCGGCAAATTTAAAATAGCGCCTTTAAAGAAAGATAGGCTGTTTCCTTGATTTGTATCCTTTATTTAGAAAATTCTTAACAGCGTAGGCACTTAATTGAGAAACAGAAATAGATTATGATTTAACTAAAAATATCTAAATTGGAATCAGTAATTTGCCTAGTAAACAGAAATATGTTTATTCAATACACTGAATATAGTTTCAATGAAGCATTGAATACTATTGAATCACTGAATAATTGAATAAGTTTCAATGATCAAAGCTGGTATGTTCAAAAAAAGACCAAATATTAACTTACTTCAAAATAAACACTGAAATTAGAGGTGAAGCTTTCAAAAAAAGGAAAACTAAGTCTTACTTGAGTTAATGAAATTATGATTTTTATATCCTGAATATAGGAATAAAAAATGTCTTTAGTCTGATTGTGTTCTGTATATTATGCCAGACGGTTTTTACTTGCTATTTTTCTCCTAACAACTCTATGACACTCTTAGAAGGAAATTACCAATTCCCATTTTACAGTTGAAGAGAGTTTAAATAATTTTGCTAGGAATTAAAGTGACGGAGTAACGGTGCACTTTCACTTGCCCTTCCACAAGTGAATGTGCCTAGAGGAATTGTTCAAATTCCAATGCATGGGAAGAAAATTACTGGTGGAAGATAGAACTTGTAGATATAACTAATATCTAAAAGTGGTATAATTTGGCTAAAAACAAATGAGTCCCAAATGTAGTAAATACAACATATTCTCACCTACAAGCAAAATTCATGTTAAAGATACACGTTTAATTGAACTTTTCTCCTTTAAGTTCCGAAGCTTCCCATTCGTTTCCATCCCCACATTCTACTGAAATTGCTTGCGCTAAAATCATTCCATTCTAAGGGTTGTAGTTTAATGACACTTTATTATAAAATGACTTTTATATGTTGAAACACTGTGTTTAGCGGAGCTGCATGTGTGTTTCTGAGAATTGTAATATCTGTGGGAAATACTGTGTTTTTCAGTGTGTAGGCAACCAAATAGGCAATGCTTCCCAAGAGCAAAATGGTCAAATCTCAAAGATAACATTCTTCAATGTTTATTCCATTCCTCTTTTCAGACTTATTTCAAAGTCATGGCTCTACATTAATTTAAAATATTAACAAATTCTTAGGCAAAGCCCTCAAGCAAGAGCCTCCTTTGAAGTTCCTCTGAACTCTATATAATGTGAGTCCAGTAAAAGGCCTTAAGAGATACTATGTCTCATGAAATGCTGCTGGCATCATTTAGAGAGTAATGTTTTCAAGTTGTCCTAATAATAGCCTATGCATTATGAAGGAAGGCAGCCTACTATAACAGTACTGTAATTGGCATGCCTGGGGCATGTGCTTCCTAAAGAATGCTTTAATGCCAAGCAAAACAATGAGACTAATTCTCACACGTATCTGTTGCATGTCTAAATAGCTTTTCTCTATTGACCTTCTTAACAGAAGGTAAAAAAAGAAAGGTGATTTGCACATTTTGTAAACAAATATTAGGAGAGTGCTTTTCAGCCTCTAACTTCAATTGCTTTGAAGTATTTGATGTTACTTGTCCAGTTTCTTTCTACCCCTCTGAAGGCTGGGAGACTGAGCAAGACATTGGCTCATGAATGAGTGCTTGGGTTTTGGCAATAAAAGGTCGGGAAAAAGCAGTTACCACCTGAGAAGAACCGGTATGTCAAGATCACCGTGATGAACAGAGAGTGACATCTGTGATCAAATAACTGAGCTTCAACTCTGGGCAAGGCCTAATTCAAAAACCTAAATAATATAAATCAAAATCACAGAGTGAAGAGTATAAACACAGAAATAACAAATTAAAGTAAAATAAGTCAAGAATTAGTTAAGATTGATTCTGAGCAATTTCCCTAAACTTGGACTGGAAACAGTGTCAGGATTTACAGGTGATATTAGCTGGCCTAAAGGACCCTGTATGATTGAACACCCTGTTCTTTGGCATGTATTCCCAAGCTTTCCTGTATTTCTCTAGAGAAAAACTGAGATATGTATAGAGCTCTTAGAGTGACTGCCTTCCAGACAGTTTATCTTTCAGTTGAGATTGGTTTTGGTGAACATGCAGTCCAATATATTCCCTACTGTGTATTCTTATACCCACCATGGGCTACTGGGGATGGATGTGGTGCGGTGGTGTGAAAATATGAAACCATTAGTATTCCAACAGAGATGCCAAGGAATAGTAAAAAAGATGTAAAGCCCTAAAAAAGGGTGCCAGCAATTTGGTATGGTCTCTATGAAACATTTGGTTTCTCCTCATAGAATAGGTAGTGTTCTAGATGGATAGGAACAACAGGGCTTGGACCCTCTGAATTGAGTTTTTATGTTTCTCCAAAGCCTCCTGATACTTTCAAGTCTACCACTGTGTAAAAAACAAGAAGCACATGTTAATCACATAGAACTTCCAAATCACACATCTACCATTTTCTCTCTTTTATACACATTTGTTCTGGAGAGAAGGCTTTGATAAAAGATGGACGTGGCTAAGCTAAGCTTAGACTTGAATACTTATAAATTGTCAAAAATGGGCCCCACTCCTGGTGCTATTTGGAGTGCCAATAACCCCTTACAGGCAATGGCTTCACGATTATTAGAATTATCCTGAATTTTAGGAATTGTGCACTAGGATGGTTTTCATTAATGGAATTGAAAACCTTAACCAAGAAAAAAAAAAGAAGCTGCTGTGAGGATTCATGTGAGATAATATAAAGATACATACAATGTATCTGGCACAGAAAAGTGTTCACCGCATCAAAGGTCTTCCTTCTTTACCTACTTTTCAAAAATTCACCTCCTAATACATCTTCATTCCATTCTTGTGAAAAAATAGCATGCACTACCCTACTTACAATTACTTTCTTTGCTTTTACCATAAAAATGACTTTTTAAAACTGTTAATCCATATTTCTTCACCTTTATCCATGGAGCTGGGTGCTAGACTTGTTTTTCTGTATCTCAGATCTAATCATGCTATTACTTTCCATGTACTTTAGGAAAAAAAACCTAAATTCTTTATTATAATTTATGTAAATAATTATACATTTTATTTATATAAATTATTGCCCTTTGGTATTGTGGAAACAATATGATTATAGTTAACAAATTATTGAGCTATGACAATCAATCAGTAAGTATTTGATAAAATATTCAACTGGATTTATTTCCAGTTTCCACACATTTTACTTTGGGTAATCTCTCTTAAATATATCCTCTTATTCCCTGTATATTAAAACTGCATTAGTCAGGATTCTCCATATACATATATGTATATGTATGCTAGAAATAGAAAGACCCAGAAATAATGTAATAATGTTTTACAGATTATTTGGGCATCCCTTAGCTCAGTCAAGTTGACACATGAAATTAACCTTCAAAAACACTCAATGAGGAATTATCATTGTGGTGAAAATAAAAGAAATAAAATATATGAAGCACCTAGGACACAATGAGTGCCAGATTCTAACTTTAGATGTACATGTATTCCTCTCTTCAGCTCTATCGCCTGTCATCGCTCATTCAACTCGGGTTGAGAATTACTGCAGGTTTTCCAATTCCTGAAATAAAGATATTGGTGAGGCTGTCCAAACCTATCTAGTTAATATCTGCATGATAATTGTCTTAGGGTATTGATAATGCTGTCCCTTCTCTCTAAAATATCCTAAATTTCTTCTTTACTTAGAAAAATGCTTGTATTTTATCTAACATAACTTCAACTGCTCCATTTAAAAGCAGTATTTCTCTAAATTCTATAAAACTACTACTTCACTTTGTTATAATACTGATTTCATTATGAAGTAATTGCTTGTTCCACTGCCACCCACCATTAGACTGTGTACCTTGGAGAAAAATACCCACTTAATTATTTTTATATTCCCCTAAAGCTAAACAGATTTTGACTCTCATGCTCAGACTCAGTAAGTACACAAATCTGCCTAAGTTAGTGAAAAAGTCCAAATTTGGAAAAAACATTCAAAGTCTAATTGGGAAAATAAAGTTTTAAACATTTAGCGACAAAGGTCTATTGAGCTAAAATCTATGGGAAAAACATCAGATATACTTTATAAAATAATAAAAAAAGAAATGCTATGGAAATGGAGATCATCATATCAAAAGATATGGTAAATATATTGTTTGCTTATGTTATCTAGATACTAATGAAGATGTTTTTCTAAGAACCTCATGAAAATTTAGTATTATATAATGATAAAAAGCATGAGATATGAGGCTTAAAACACTGTATTTTAAAATATTTATGTTTGTCACTTTCTAACAAGAAAGAGTTACTTTCTCTCTCTCACTATCTTATTGCCTCATGTCTGTATATTCACATTGTGGTTAACAGGTCTCCTGTGAGAAAAGATAAGAGTACAAGTAGAAGTCTAAGATTGGGAGTTATTGTCTGTGCTGAGTCCCAGTTTAGAAAGAATAAGGAGAAAAAAACGTTAAAAAAGTATTAGAAGTAGAAAATATCTTCTGAAGTGATTGTATTATCCCTTCAAGTTTTGCTTCTACTTGTTCAGCAAGCCTTTTTGGCATTTGATAGTCATAAAATAAACTCTTAAAACACACACACACACACACACACACACACACACACATAAACACACTTCATTTGGCGGTGGAATGAATTCCATGTTTGAATTATTATGTGAGGCTATTAATACAAAGAAATAAATGATTAAAAAAAAGCACTTTGGAAATTCAGTTAAATGCATTCTTATTAAAAATTATGTGAAGGATCTGACACAGAGAAACACAAAGGGCCTCTTAAATCAATACATGATAAAGGATCTTCCAGATGTAAAGAAAAATTTAGCTCAAAGTAAGAAAGCATATTGCAAGTGCCCTAAGCATTATGCATCTAACAAAATACACAGAGAGAGACTTCCAAGTTTTTAGATCACTAACTCCTACAACCTTGGATAGTTTGTATAATAGACTATATTGGGCTTTGAACAGCACCTCATAGACTTTATGCAATATTTTCAATGCTAAAAATTAAGAACAGCATTATAAAAAAATGAAATATACTTAAGTCACACTTCCAGAAGCACAAGAACATGCACATGCACACGCACAGGAACATGCACACGCTCACACGCACATGCGCATGCGCGCACACACACACAGATGAAACAAAAAATACATAAATTGTAAATTTTCCAATCTGATCCCTTCTAATTCCAGGAGTAACTGGATCAGTTCCATGATTGAAACATAAGGGCAAAGTGGATTAACACACCATCCTGTGCTTTGAAATCACAATGAGATTTTGATTTTAATTAGAGCTCTCTGAGCAAATTACAGTCTGCATTTTGATATTATTACTTTAGATAGTGTTGTCTACATTAAGCAGATGCTGACCTCTATAATCCAAACAATCTCAGTCATCAGATCTTCCTTATATACATTGTTTTGGATTGTTTTATCAACTAAGAAGTAGGGAGGAGCCTTTTAAAAATCTCCACTGAACTGTCTAATAACACCACGTGTAGAACTCTCTCTCTCAGACAATAGATCCTTTTATTTTATTTCTTTTGTGCTAAGAGATCCTTTTCTTATTGACATTTAGTGATCAATTTTTCCTGTAAATCCCCTGCTCAGTAAGTAAATACATTAGCCATAGACATTTGCATTCACATTTCTTTGTGAACTAATCTCAATCACTTTTTTCCATCCCTTAGCATTTTGAAAAAGGTACAATTTCTTTGCTTCTTAATAGCTAGAAAGGCCCAGTCTCATCTGCAGCTTCACAAACACAAAAAATGATTTAGATCATACTTTGAAATATGTTTGTAAAACTGATAAGCCTTGAGGCCTGCATTCTGAAAAGCATGTAAACCCAGCTCTAGAACATATACTGTGTATCTGTCCTTTATAAATGTACAGATTAAATTACCTTGGCCTATCTGACCTATTTGTAGAAAAGCATTATCTATAAAAGTAAAAATGACAAGCAGCTCTATTTAAAAGAGGCAAGACCTCTTACCTCAATTAGACAATCTTATCAATTTCAGGTCATGTGAGGGACCTGCTGTTCTGTATATTAGTTAAACAATGAAGGATAACATACCTGTATCACTGCAATATTCACTATAAGTAGTTGTTCATTGACACTCACTAAACTCTTCTGGAAGTCCTAAGACATGCTTGACTTTCTTGAATATTTGTAGAGATAAAAAATACTGAGGCAAATCTAGTATGCCGTAGATGTCTCCCCAAACCCTATTTAAACCATGATTCTGGATGGTAGAGAGAACTGGCCTCACATAAGGACAGTTAAATACTTGGGATCCTCCATCTCACTTCACCCTATTCTGAGATAGGGATTCCTGAAAATCTTCTGTGTCTTCCAATCTCTAATAGTAATGTTTAACTAGAAAAATTGGTCCATAGGAGTTCCATAAGGATATATACAGACTTTTGGTCCAGTTATAAATAACTTTAAAGAGATGTGCTGAAATTCACAGACATAGAATTGCAGGACCTTGATAACTCAGTAGTCTCCTGACATATCTTTACTTCTCTGCAGACTGCCAGATTGAAGAACTCACTGATATTAAGGATCTCAATTTGAATCAAGCGATATATGTTCCTGTAGAGAAAGAACTTCATGTGTTGAAACATAGGTAGGATGAAAAAGAAACCCAAATGTGGGATCTTCTGTCAGTTTTACTATTAAGGTAATGGGCCACGGTCAGGAAAGTGTTGAGGGCATTATGATTTCCTCATTCTTTAAACTAATAGAACCATTCCTATTATAGTCATTAGACATTTCCATATCTGCTGCCATTAGAACACTGCTGGACTGCTTTACTGAGGAGTCTCAACCCTTCGCATAAACATAAAATGAAGAGTGTTTTCCTTCTCTTCTTTCAACCTTGGCTTTGGAACATATTGAAATTCATCCCCTATTCTCCCACGAAATCCTATTTGAGCCCAACTCTTTCTAGTTATTTTTGCCTAATAGAATGTAGTGCAATCTGTTTAAAACTTCTCAATTCACATGCAAGCAAAAGCTCTGCAACATTCATGCGCCCTTGTATAGATACTTGCTTTTCTTGGTGGTTGAGAAAACGAAGAATTAAAAAGCCAAAAGTTTCTACTTAGTTGCTGACCACTGCTCTTTGAAAGCTGCTTGCTGTTAGGCCATATCTTCTCTGCAGCCAGAAATCAAACATTTACCCTCTGGCAGGATGCACTATTGGCTGCTCTGGAATGCCCCAGAAGGCCTCAGATCTGTACAATTTCCTGACATGGGTTACCTGGACTCAGCTCCTCTCTTCCATTTGTAGCTGTCCATATATAGCCCCTCACTGCTGGAGGTTGTTTGCCCAGTGAACAGCCTTCTTGGGTGAGATACTGGTAATATAACTAATCTGACATATTTGTTATGATATTGACTGCTCCAAGAATATGCTGTTCATATCCTTGACTCAGATAGCAGCTACGAAGTCTAATCTGCAGCCCCATCTTCTGCCAACTCTCTTTATTCCCGTTCTTTGGCTCTACTTGAAGATAGGTCAAACAGGACATTTTTAAAGGCAGATTGCATTCTGATTTCCTTTTCTTATAGCCCCTCCCCAAATGTTTACAACTATTTTTTCTAATGTTTTATTTTTTCACTCAAAGAAGGGAAATACCCAACTCCCGTCTTCCTGATTGGAGGAAAACGTACTTTAGCAATAATCCTTGAGTAAATCCACAAGACTCAAGAAGCTTTCCTCAAGTTCTTTTCTCTGCAACTCAAGTTCTTTCTGTAAACTGTTAGAAGCAGTGGAGTAGTACTGAACTCCAGGAGGGTCTTTCAACTGTCTTTAAGAACCTGCACAGAAGTCTTTAACCTTACCTTCTGACTGCTATGACCTCTTTAGAGTGAAAGACTTGTTTTCACATGTGGGTCCTGTTAGCCAATTGTAGGTTTCTGGAAGACCCTCCAAAATCCAGTAACTTAGGTCTTAAGCAGAAGGATGTTTCCACCCTCCCCTATAGCCACACCCCACCATTAACCTCACCAGTGTGGAGTTCTGTCTCCCTCTTCACGGTACCCAGGCAGTACTGAACAATCCCCAGTCTGATTTAAAATTAACATTTGTATCAGTGAAGGTAATGTATACATTTTAATTAAACTTAATTAAAATCACATTAACAATGGTTTCCAGCTTATTAAAACTTTTTGTGCTTTATTCCCCTGAGAGCAATAGCCACAAGAGTCATAATGACACAGAACACCGATCTTGGGTCTAGAGATCATGCAGTGAATGTTGGCACTGGGCCTCTGCTCATAAAGCTGGTCATTTTGCCCTATTTTATTTTTTATACCTGCACATTACAAAGATCTGCTTGTAATGGATTGGACTGATGACCCCTTTTCTCTGTTATAAAGAAAGGAATCTGGTTTTAAATACCACCATTTATCTCAGATGGCTCAAACAGAGCCACTCAGTGCTTATGTGGTGGCACTTTATAATAAAAGCAATCATAAGAATGAATAAAAATTGTTCTTAACACAATAATGAGATTTTTTTCAATAAGCAGAATCAAAGATATAAAAATAGAAAGACTTTGTGTTTTTCAAGTAATACTATTGTGTCTTGAAAAAAGTAGGGAAAAGAACCATAAAAACTGCAAAGAAGAGACATCTTGAGAGGAAAGTGGTTGCAAATTATATTGATGGAAATAAGGGTCTGAAGATAGAGCCTCCAACATATATCACCAGGTAAACCCCTTAGTCCAGCTTCCTCAATTTCACAAAAGAGCCCTAGGGTACTGCTGTTCCCATTTTGCAATCTCATATGAGCTTTCCTGTGCTTGTGTGTTTGTGAGAGTTACGTTTTTTTTTTTTTCTAATTGTCACCAAGAGAACCTTAGCAACAGCCTTAGCAAAGTCTGTGCTAAAGGAAGCCTAAGTCTTCAGGTCACAAGAAAGAAAAGGGTCTCAAGACTTCAAGAAATAGTGGGGCAGGGTAGAGTTTCCTGAGGAGGGAGTTTTTGTTTTTGTTTTAGCATTTTTATTCTTTTTTAACAATTATGTTTTAATTGACAAAAAATTGTATATATTCATCACATACAACATGTTGTTTTGAAATATGTGTACAATGTAAGATGACTACATCGAGCTAATTGACTTATTTATCACCTCACATACTTGTCTTTTTCTCTGGTGAGAATACTTAAATCTACTTTCTTAGCAATTTGCAAGAATAAATATATTGTTATTAACTATAGTCTTCATGTTGAACAACAGATGTCTAAATTTATTTTTCCTATCTAAATGAAATTTTGTAGCCTTTGACAAACATCTCCCCAACCCAGACCGCCCTGGCTCAGTTCTGGATAACACCATTTTACCCTCTGCTTCTAGGGGTTCAACTTTTTTAGATTCCACACATAAGTGAGATCATGCGATATTTGTCTTTCTGTGCTGGGGTTATTTCACACAATATCTTCCAAGCTCATCCATGTTGCTGCAAAGATAAAAAGATTTTTGATGCTTCAAAGATGAGCATGAGAAGGATTTCAGAGAAACTGGAAAAAAACAGATGACAAGAGACTGAAGTCATAGTATGTGATTGTGAGAGACATAATTGGCCACACTTTCCAAAGGCATAAACTCTCGATGTTCCTGCCACCACCTCTGACCTTTTCTGAAGTACATGGAGATGAGCTAATTATTTAGGTCCCAACTTGTAATTCTTCTTTGTGTGGCTTTGGGATGCTGACTCAACTGTTCACCTAAAAACATCAACAAGACATACATCAAGCATCTTTCTGAGTTAGAGTCTATTCTCTCAGCAGAAGCCAAGGAAGAGAGTGTATCTGTCTCTAGTCACCAGGCAGGGACCTATACTCACAAAGCTGAGGAACAGTATCTATCCTTCTGATCTGCATTCCCAGGTGTCAAACACAACAGCAAACACTCCCCAAGTATGAGACATCACAGACCACTTGTCTTTGTCTTCTTCTCACATCCTACTTGAGGGCATCCTATTCTGAGAAAGAAAGGATGGGTCCTAACACCAACTCTGCAGTATTAACAAATAAGCCATTGAGAAAAGATTTGGAAAAGGCTATGTGTTTTCTTTAAGCTACTAAATATAATAAATAAAGCAACCAAGATACACCATTCAGCATGTAACTCATCTGACAAGGAGTAGAATCCTCTCTCGGCATCTTGCATCTTCCTTTCCTACTAGTTCTTTCCCCAGCATGCACAGTGTTCATGTCTCTCCCACTCTGGGACTTCTGGCTATGTTTGTCTGCCTAACTTGATTTTGCTTATACTCTGTGCTGTTTCTTCTAGGTTTCTTGAAATGACCATCCATATTCCTCATTTATTTCCTTTAATCGCTCTTCATTTGGTTTAAAACCCACTACAATCTGGCACCTTCACCTTTTTTGAGTTACTTTTCTAGGTCATCAGAGACCTCAATATTATCAAATCTGACAAATATTTTCTGAATTTCATCTTTCGTACTGTATTTTGTCTATTATCAAAATTCTCTATGTCCCAAGCTTCCCAGATTTCTCCTACTTTTCTGGATAGAGGGTGCCACTGTCCTTTGTGTTTGTTCTGTTCACACTGGGACCTCAAAGTTAGGTCCCTGTCCTGTGTTCTTTGCTCCATGATTACAGCCAGCTCAGAGTTTTCACTCCACCCCATTTATGCTGATGACTCTTCTAATTCCTAATATTTCCATTCCACCATCACTGGACTAACTCATCTGAAATATCCAAGAGACCACACATCAATTGAAGGTCAAATTTTTTATTGTTCAGACAAAATCTTCCTTTCTTCAGTATTCTTACATGCTCTGGTTTACTTCCTCATCTTCAACAATGCCATGAATATTTTTAATGAATGGATTCATAATGTTTAATAAAAATCAGAAATATCTTTGCCTCAATTAATCATATGAACTAAAGTAATTTACACTTTTACCCCAAATAATCAAGTTAATTGAGTGTATGACTCCAACAGTTAAAAACCAAACATCATTCACCATATTTTTTCTTATTTGAAGCTTTTCATGGGTCTTTTGTTTCTCTGCCACACTCTGAACCATAATCCATAGACAGCTTGAAATAAAAATTATTATCTATGTGTCTTACCATATTTACTATATAAAAAGTGACAAGCTGATCACACTGAAATATGTTTAGTTGCATATGTGTAATTTTTTACATAATTTGAGCTACCTAAAGACAAAAACTATACTTATATAGTTTTATCTCATCTATTTCTGGCAAAGGTGACACTTAATATTAAGTATTTTTGACAAATAATAAAAGCCATTAGGTGTTTTCAATGTAGGATTTTCTTCTTGCTGTAATTTTTACCTAGGACTTTATTAGATGATATAATATACCCTTTAAATATCTATGTAATTTTAATTAAATGATCCACTATGCTTATTATAGGGACAAGTAAATAGTAACTGCATCTGCTAAAAGAAAACATCGTAATTACTGTAATCTCAGCAGTTTGGGACGCTAAGGTGGACGGATCACTTGAGGCCAGGAGTTTGAGACCAGCCTAGCCAACATGGTGAAACTCTGTTTCTACAAAAAACACAGAAAGTAGCCATGTGTGGTGGTGCATGTCTGTAGTCCCAGCTACTAGGGGGATGAGGTAGGAGAATTGCTTGAACCTGGGTGGCGGAGGTTGCAGTGAACCAAGATTGCACCAGTCTGGGTGACAGAGCGAGACTCCTTCTCAAAAAACACACAAAGATAAAAAGAAAGAAAAGAAAAAGAAAAAGCCATAATTAATGAGTGATAGTCTATAAAATTGAAGTAAATTTAGTGCCATTCAATTTGAGACATATGGATGCAAATCTCAACGACTTGGAGAGTTTTTTTAATTATATACCACAGACTCAGATTCTTCCAGGAACTAGTTTTCATAGCCCTCTTAGAATCATTGCCAGAAGGGCTACATTGTTGCTAATGGGATCCCCTTTCAGCTGAATTACAGTCAAAAATTATCAGAGGAAAAAGAAGTCAGAATCATAATCAAACACTATTTTCTCCATCTTTAAAAAATGGAATGATGCATATTAGCTATTTTAGAGGAATGTTTCAAAAATGAATGGTCACTGAAAATGTTATTAAACCTACTATAATTTTCAGAGCATTTTTATTTAATAATTCAGTTTTGTGAATTTCGACTAGAATAAGACAACTTATAAAGAAATGCATCAGAAGATCTTTACTCAATCAGTCTTCTGTACATTGATCTAGGCAAAGAATTTATGACTAATACTTCAAAATCACAAGCAATAAAAAACAAAAATAGATGAATGAGAGTTAAATAAACTAAAAAGCTTCTGTATAGCAAAAGACATTACCAGCAGAGTGACAGACAATCTACAGAATGGGAAAAACTGTTTGTACACTATGGTTCACCAGGGGACTGACATCTAGAGTTTACAAGAAACTCAGACACCTCAACAACAACAACAAAAGCAAATACCTCATTATAAGGTGGACAAATAATATTAATAGAAATTATTTAGAAAAAGACATACAAATGGCCAATAAACATATGAAAAAATGCTCAACATCACTAGTCATCAAAGAAATGCAAATTAAAACCACAATTAGATATCATTTACACAAATCAGAATGGCTATTATGAAAAAGACAAAAAAATAACAGACGTTGGCCAGGGTGTGGAGAAAAGGAAAGGCTTATACATCGTTGGTGGGAATGTAAAGTAATTCAACCTCTGTGGAAAACAGTATGAAGATTTGTGAAAGAACTAAAAATAGAACTTCCATTCAATCTAGCAATCCCACTACTGGGTATCTACCCATCTACCTAAAGGAAAAGAAATCACTACATTAAAAACATAGCTGCACTCATGTTTATTGCAGCACTTTTCACAATAGGAAAGAAATGAAATCAACTTAAGTGTCTATCAAAGTATAATGGGATTAAAAATGTGTCATTAGATAGATATATAGATAGATACATGTGGAGTGTGTGTGTGTGTGTGTGTGTGTGTGTATACACAAACCTCACACACAATGGTAAGAGAAATAATTCAGAAACAGAAAGTCAAATGTTGCATATTCTCACTTATAAGTGGGAGCTAAATAATGTGTACACCTGGCCTAGCATGTGGGATAATAGACATTAAGGACTGAAAAGGGTGGGTAGGATAGGGATGAGAAATTACTTACTGGGTGCAATGTACATTGAGAGATGGACACATTAATAGCTCAGACTTAACCACTGTGGAATACATCCATGTAACAAAACTGCACTCATAACCCTTAAATTTATGCCAAAAATCTGTAGTTATTTCAAATCAAATTTCAGACCTTAAGAAGATCGCTACCTAAATGATTTCAACTTTTAAATCTTCTAAAGAAAATCAAGTTAATTACATAACAATCTGAAAAGTTCGTTATTAATTTATGATTTCTATAATGAATATATAAAACTGAAAGATAATTTACTGAGTGATGTGGCTTCAATGGTTTTACAGTCTGAAAAGTTTTATTTATATAAAAATTATATTTGTATAAAAACATTCTTACTTAGATAATAAAAAGCTTCACTTGTAGTCAACAATTTGAAAATTATTTTCTGAATGATTGAGTAATTTCACAATCTTAACTATGACTTTTTTTTAAAGGATAGCAAAAATAAACTCCAGGAGCATCTGGAGTCTCTTGGACCTGTGACACCTAAACTCCAGAAGACTGTTGAACAAATGACACATAAATTATTTGTTACACACACAGAAAGAGAGAAGAAAATAAGAAAGTAAAGTCAATACTTTGTTTGGTAAATAAAGCTACAATGCTATTATTCCAAAACCATGTGTTTCACATGATCAAAGATATTTATATCCTCATAATTCACCTGCCAAAATCATGATTCACTGATCGAATCTAGTTTTCAAAATTCGTTTCTCTGAATACATATAGGTCTAATTCCTTTGCATTTAAAATGTAAAAGCAATTCCTCCATAGATATGGCAACTGAAAAGATAAGTACAAGGTATAAAAGACATGGCTTTATAAAAATTCCTTTATATCTAATAAGATTAATCTTGAATATTCATATATTTCTACATCAAACAGCTGAGTCTCTGAATTTTAGTGTGATTCACTTTACAAAACAAAGACTTAAAAAGTATTTCCTGCAACTCAAATAACAAAGGTGCCACATATAATCGGATTATTCATCTGTATTCCATTTCTAAAAATGAGAGAAAAACAATCTATCATGACAGAGAAATTTTACTTACACTTTATGATAGTCAAACTTTCTAAACAAAGATATTCAATACTTATGAATATGGGCACATTACAATTTTCTGAGTATTAGATAGAGTCAGAAGCTGTTTGCGGCCTTTTGGTAATGTGAGTCACCATGGCAAATGTGGTACAAGTTAAATCTATCTTAGCCTTCCATGTAGACACGAAGCAGCTTATAACTGCACCATAACTCAATATGCATAACAGTCTATTGCACAGCTTTGCCTGCCAGATTTTCATTTCCTACTGTCTAGACAGCTGGTCTAAATACTACATTCTAAAACCTCCCTGGAGCATAATTGCCCCAAAGACTGCTTAAAGCTCCTAGTAGTGTGAACTACTCTAGACACTCCCATTTTATTGCTTTCCTATGGTACAGTTTATGTCCAGAAAAATAGAATACAGACTTCCTTAGAAGGCAAAAAAAACCCTCAGTCATTCTTTAACTTGTAAAATCAATAAGACCTTAACAGCCAATCACCCATTCTCAGTCCACAATCCTCCTGGTGGCTTTTAAGCTGTGTTCAGAAGTCAGGCTGAGCAGTTTTTAGAAGAGAAAAACTATTTTCATGTAATAGACAATACATAAAATGTTTCCTGAGAGAAAAAGAAACCCCTGGAGTTCAAATGATTGCTCTCTATAGATTATTATAACATTCAATTTATTGACATTTCTAAACAGATGTTTTATAAAAAAGAGAATAAAATAACTTTGTCTCTAACATCATAGGGAGCAGTGAATCATAATTAGTTTAAAACTCAAACTAGAAAAAAGGGGTTAAATCTGAGAATAACTATAAGACTCAAAGAAAGCCAAATTCAAACAGGATATGCATGGATGTGCTTTAAACATTGGATGGCTTTTTTTTTTTCTATAAAGAGCCATAGAGTAAATATTCTGGGCTTTCAGATAGCATATACTTTATCTTACATCTATATTTTTTCATGTGTATGTGTATGTCTTTAGTAACGCTTTAAAAATGTGAAAACAACTCTTACCTAGAGGGCTGGAAAGAAACATGACACAGGCCATAGTTTGCCAACGCTTGTTTCAAAATAATTGCTTTTTGACATCATTCAGATCTCATCAACTGCTGCTGACCATAAGTATGTCAAAGGCAAACATGCAATCACACAGTAATTCGGTATGTTAGTATTCAGTTTGCTTCCTTCTCTCATTTCACCCAAATACATATGATGTGAACATTTAAAATCTTATGCCTCTATTAAGCTGGAAAAGAGTAAGGATTGACATGCTGACATGTTAGTGGTTTTCTTGAGTTCTGGGCTTGGCTTGTAAATATTTGTAAGTTAATGGAAAGCAAAAATATTTAGCTAAGCTTGGAAATCCAACTACGTTGTATTTGCAGACATATTTTATGCTAAATAGAAATGTCTGATTTACATAAGTTTCTGATAAGTTAAAATTCAATATGACCCAAATAAATTTCAGTGTAGATATTGTACAATAACACCCCTTTTTTTTCAGAAACCACATACATGCTTTTTAAAATTTTCATTGAAGACATGTTTGGAAAGGCTAATGAAAATATGTACAATATTTATTTCCACAGAGTGCAAATATTTAAAACTGTCTTATCTATCCTCATTTTATTAGGGGGAATGTGTTAGGATTATTATTCCTAAATTCAGCAGATGTTTATTGAACATCTAACTTGCCTACTTAGAATATAATGAGGAACAAGACAGACATGGTCTTTACCATGATGGAGTCTATTTCCTATGAGACTGAGAGGTGATTTTAAAAAAGAAGAAAAAGTAAGATAATTACAGTCTATGAAAAGTAAAGAAGTGAGCATAACAATTTGGATAAATAGTGTAGCCTCTAGAAAGAAGTAATGTTAAAGCTTAGAACTAAATATGGAAGAACAGGCAAAATTTTAAAGAAATGTGGGCAAAGCATTGCAAGCCCGAGGAGGGTCGGCAAAAAAAAAAGCATCACACGAAGACAGTTTAGTGTGTCAAAGTAGTAATTATGAGGTCAGTTGTCTGAGGTAGTGAAAAAGCAGCATGAAATAAAGCTGAGGAGGAAACTGGGATTAAGACTCACATTGCTACCTGGACAAAAGACTGGAGGAGGAAAGAGTGGAAGCAGAATGACTAGTGAAGAACCAATATGGCCCCTTCCCTCTGTGAAGAGTCTACATATTTTCCAGGTGAGCGATGGCAATGGTGGAGAGTAAGTTAGTGGCACAGGAATGGACAGGCATGAATGGACATGGAGCTATGGGACAAGAGGAAGGCTGAGGCCACAGTCTATCTTCATATCTACGGGAATTATGCAATAGGTAGAGAAAAAATAATTATGTAAAAGCAAGAAGACATAACTAAAATTTCAAAGTTCTTTAGAACTCGAACTACATTTTATTTAGCATATTTTCAAACAATAAAAATAATGGGAAAACGTTGTTTTAACCCATACAAAATTTTAAAATGGAATTTAAAATTTAAGCTATGAACTCTTCCCTATCTTAAAGTTTTAACTCATTAAAGATATATGTATTTGTCACATGCCAGCCTATCTGCTTAATATTGGGAACACAAATAAAGAGATACATAAATCTCAACATTTATGAGCTTATATTTCAAGTGCTACTTATCTTTGGTGAAAGTATTTAAGATTATTTCATATTTTTTCTTTCTATTTTTTGCTGTTTCTTAAACAAGCAAATAAATGGTATGCTTTATGACTCCACAAGGATTCTGACTCAGCCTCTTCCTTTTCTTCCTCTTCTTTTCCCTTCCTAACTAATTCATTTGTCAAACCATTAAGTGAAGCAGAGCAAGGTATATCTGCACTGGGGAAGGGAATTCTCTGGGACTGGAGTAGGGTATTTACGCCCAAGGAGGGTGATGAAAATTGTTTACATAGAAGCATGAATGTAGCTAGACAGCTTATATGGGAAGTCAGAGGTAGAGCAAGCTGAGGTGGGTATGCATACATTGGGTCAATCCAGGGAGTTGGATCTCAAGCAGGATGTGGAGGAAGTGCATCATCCTGCTGCAGGGTTTTGGCATCCAAGTAGGATGCAAAAGGTGTCCACACAGGGACCTTATGTATGGAGTAAAAGCATAATCAAGGTAAAGATGGCATCTGTACAAGAGTCAGCCCAAATGGGTTATCAGAGTCCCAGCAGGGTGAGGAAGGAATCTATGCATGGGAACAGATAGGTGTAGAGATGTGAAGCCCAAATATGGCAAGGAGAATATCCATGTGGGCAGGCACTCTAACATGAGACTGGAGCTTGTGTGGAGTGGGGAAGGCATCAGTGAGGAAGAATGCCCCAATGCAGTAGAAGCCAAAGGCATGAAGAGGGTCTAGTTACGGTAGAGTTCAGAGGGCATCTACCTGGTGGAGGAGTGGTCATGGAGATGGGAGATTGGTTACTCTCAATCTTCCGAAAGAATCGATTGACTAAATCTATATGAAGTGTAATGAGAGCTAGGATTCTCACTATTGAGGAAGGAATAGAAAGGAAAAACCTAGAATGCACGCTGAGGTATTTAATTGGGATTAGAAGTGTCACTGTGAGTCAGGTGTAGTGGCTCATGCTCATAATCCAAGCTACTCTGGAGGCTGAGGCAGGAGAATTGCTTGAGCTCAGGATTTCAAGCTGACATGAGCTATGATTGAGCTGCTGTACTCCAGCCTGGGCAACAAAGTGAGACACTATATTAAAAAATATATAAAATAAAGAAATATTGTGAATTTATGCTACATAATATAGATAGAAATATAATACAACGTGTATCAATATATATAATACTATATATATAAAATATTTTTTGTAGTTCTGTTTACTGAGAGAGCCCGAGAGCAGCAACACCCCAATGACAATAAGCACATATAATATATAAATTGTGGCTTCCGAACACATTCTCCTCAAAGAAGAATAAGGATTCCTTGAAGATATGGTGAATTCCAATGCTGGGGAAGGAAAAGTAGAGAATAAACTTGGAACTCACTGCTTGGGTCAGAAACTAAGAAAAACTTAAAGAAAGGTGGAGACATGCCAAAAGGATACAGAAACCAGCTTCGAGAGGCTCCTGCTGCTCAGACCAGAAACCACATGAGTAGTATTAAAAGCAAATAAACAAAATGATAGCATTGGATTATAAAATGGCTAACAAAATAAGAAGCCAAATATATATAGACATAAGCTAACAAACACACAAAAGTATATCAATTTAAAGCTTTAAAATGGAGGAGGTATCTATATAGTTTTACAATATCTTCCATAAAATTCATATTGTTCTGGAAGTAGAAAAGAGACACTTTTAAATGCAGAAGTCAGGCAGATACACGTTTAATTGAAAATCAAATACTATTCTTTTCAGTAGTGGGACAAATCAAAATTATGTATCACCTGATAGGTTGGATGGGTAAAAACAAAATGTCACTTTTGTGGTATTTCTGTCAAAGGTGAATAAAATGAATCTAATCATGAGAAAATGTCAAAAAGAACAAAATTGGAAGACATTCTAAGAAAGAACAAACAACAAATGAACAAACTGGCCTGTAATATTGTACAATGACAAAAACATGAAAGTCAAAGTAATTCTGAGAAACTCTTCCAGACTGAGGAAACTAAAGCCACTTTACAATTAAATGCAATGCTTGACTCTAAGCTGGATCCTTTTTGCATTAAGAGATTTTTATTAAAACTATTGGTGAAACTTGAATGGGGTCTGTGGGTTGGATTGTAGTAATGAATCAATGTAAATTTCCCTGATTTGGGTTGTTATATTGTGACAGCGTAGGTGTATTCTAAGACATTGGGCATTAAATCAGTAGTTACTTTCTAATGGTCCAGAAAACAAACAAGAAAATTCTTGTACAATACTTAAAACTTTTCTGTTATTTGAAATTGTTTCAAAATTAAAAAAATAAAATACAATTTACTTTTTTAAATTAAAAATACAAGTCTACTTTGCTTTAATAATAGTGTCTCTGTTCATTTATTCAGTTCATTCATGTATTTATTTACTTTGATTTAGTCATGTAGAAATTTATTTTAAAAGTATTCTGTGTCAGGCATAGTGTGAGAAGTTCAAACATTTTAGATTCATGTTTCATTTAATCATAACAATCTTGCAAGGTATGAATGATTATTCTAATTTGTACACAGAAATAATGTTCAGTTAGTTTTTGAAAAAAGCCACATATAATATAGAAGAACCTGAGTTCAATTCCAAGTCTTAGATATTCCAGTCAGAATCTAACATTTAACTCAATGAAAGACATTTTACATAAGTTATTGATTAAGTGGTCAATTAACAAATAATTGTGGTATAATTTCAGCATACCTTAAAACCACACATCTACAACTATCTGATCTTTGACAAACCTGTATCCCACACATCTACAACCATCTGATCTTTGACAAACCTGACAAAAACAAGGAATGGGGAAAGGATTCCCTGTTTAATAAATGGTGTTGGGAAAACTGGCTAGCAGTGTGCAGAAAGCAGAAACTGGACCCTTTCCTGACACCTTACTCTAAAATTAACTCCAGATGAATTAAAGACTTAAACACAAGACCTAACACCATAAAAACCCTAGAAGAAACTCTAGGCAAAACCATTCAGGACATAGGCATAGACAAGGACTTCGTGACTAAAACGCCAAAAGCATCGGCAAAAAAAGCCAAAATAGACAAATGAGACCTAATCAAATTCCAGAGCTTCTGCACAGCAAAAGAAACAGTCGTTAGAGTGAATTGGCAACCAACAGAATGGGAAAAAATTTTTGCAATCTACTCATCTGACAAAGGGCTAATATCCAGAATCTACAAAGAACTAAAACAGACTTACAAGAAAAAAACAAGCCCATTCAAAAGTTGGTGAAGAATATGAATAGACACTTTTTAAAGGAGACATACATGAGGCCAACAAACATATGAAAAAATGCTCATCATCACTGGTCATTAGAGAAATGAAAATCAAAACCACATTGGGATACCATCTCACACCAGTTAGAATGACCATCATTAAAAAATCTTGAGACAACAGATGCTGGAGAGGATGTGGAGAAATAGGAACATTTTTACACTGTTGGTGGGAGTGTGAATTAGTTCAACCATTGTGGAAGACAGTGTGGAGATTCCTCAAGGACCTAGAAATAGAAATTCCATTTGACCCAGCAATCCTATTACTGGGCATATATCCAAAGGATTATAAATCATTCTATTATAAGGACACATGCACACGAATGTTCATTGCAGCACTCTTTACAATAGCAAAGACCTGGAACCAACCCAAATGCCCATCGATGTTAGACTGGACAGGGAAAATGTGGCACCTTTACACCATGGAATACTATGCAGCCATAAAAAAACGATGAGTTTGTGTCCTTTGTAGGGACATGGAAGAACCTGGAAACCATCATTCTCAGGAAACTGACGCAAGAACGGAAAATCAAACACCACATGTTCTCACTCATAGGCGGGTGTTGAACAATGAGAACACATGGACACAGGGAGGAAAGCGTTTAAACACACATTTAAACAAAGGTGTGTTTCATCATTTATTTTTACACGTGTGCATGCATATCCACATGTTGCAGGTATATACTGAGAAAACATACACAATAAAGTTCCATTCCACAATGAAAAGTCAAAGGTTCTTAGAAACACTTTGGAAAATGCCTGATTTAAAACATATTCCTAGCCACTTTTATTAATCACAGAACAACAAGGTGTACTCCATTAGAAATAGGTCATTATTTATTTAATTGAGGACCATATAAATTTGGGTGACATTTGTGTATCTTTCAAAAGAATTACATATAGTACTGTGTGTTTACACTGAGAGATGATTTTCAGAACTGAGACTAAGAAGCAGCAGATTCCTAACTCTCATGCCTCACTCATCCATTAAGAGAACTAGGAAGAGAATAAACTATAGAATTTAAGTTATAAGCATGTTTCTATTGTAACACAAGTGTATAAATGTAGATTCATAAATATATTAATATTCATCAATATCTCATATATTAAACATAAGTTTAATATATGAGATAAGACGATACTCCATGAATGTTTGTCCGTAGGTATGGATTCTGTCATAAGTCAGAGAGTAGGTTCTGAAATTTATGAAGAAACCTATTAAACTACACCAGGAGAAAAATCAGTTAAAATAAAGAATTTTACTCTGTCAATCACTTCAACAAATAGTTATTTGTTGCCAGTCCAATACTGAATGTTAAGTAGTGTGAGATGTCTCTGGCCCAAAGAAGTATTTTCAATGTGACAACAAATTGAGTGAGAAAAAGAGTAGAAAAAAAGAGAGAGGATAGTTAAAGAAAAAATTTTATAGTTTTAAAAAATATACCTTAACTTTATAATATTTATGCATTATACTAATCAGTTTTGAATCATAGGATGTTTCTTCATTTAATAAACTAGAAATTTGTAGGCCCATTAGACGTTGATAGAAATAAAAAATCTGGATAAAGAACTACATTAGAAAATTGAAGGCATAGGCAATGGGTTAAATACAATTTGACTGACCATATCTGATTACAGGATTGATAAACAAAAAAAGTTCATTGCTAAAAGTGTGTGTGTGTGTGTGTGTGTGTGTGAAAGAGAGAGAGAGAGAATGAGAGACACAGAGAGAAATATAATATTCTTACTATCCAAGCAGCCTTGTATATTGGAAAAATATAACATTAGAATCAAACTATATAAACAAAAACCTTATTTAATATCAAAAAGTGGACCAAAAATACAAAAAGAAAATGTGAGTGCTTTATGAAATCTAATCCTTTTCTCTTTCCTTCCCCTGTAGGCTTATAGAGCAATTCCCCATGCAACAGCTCAATTGCTGATGTCTGCGTGGCAGCAAGTGACATTACTGGCTCATATAAATTATCCTAAGGGTAGATTAATGGTTATTAAATCACTACTGCATCACATCTGTGCTCATCTTACAGAGATGCAGAGACAAGTATTACAGCCAGTAACTGTGTGTAAGTTGCTGGCACTGGTTCAGTAATTCCACAAAAGTCAAATCCATCTTGTTTCTTGTGGAGAATATCACGGAATGAGGGAAGGCTCTGCTGCAGCAGGGACATGGACACATAAGTGGAGCCTAAATGTCTTCTGGGGCCTCTCCAGCCCTCAAGAGCAAAGTAAGATTATTATGAAACTGCTCAGAAAAAAATCTCACTAACTTAAATTTCTGCTAATCCCTAAGAATTACCTCCTACCTCCAATTTTTGTGGTTTTACACATGCTACTCTTTCACATCATGACTTTTATTCTTCCCAAACATGGTTGTTCAAAAGATCTCAATATATCATGAATTTCAGTAAATTTGTCTAGAAATGAAAAATAGAGTGGGCTTACTGCCACCTGACCTCTAAATTACATATATCTCCCCATTTCTCTTTCTTATACCCTTCTCCCATTTTCAAAAAAAAAAAAAATTCAAATAGTCAAAACATATTCAAATCAAAAAGTCTCATCATCTGTAGTGCATATTAACCCCCTTTTCTATAAATGTCAGTATAATCTGACACTCAGGCTCACAATGACTCAAATTCTGTCTTAAATGAGCCTATCAAGAAATCACTATCAAATATTGCATGCACTATTGGAAGAATTCTAGTAAATGCGACATTCTCAACCTTATCATATTGATGTACAGCTCACATGTACTCAACACAAGTATTAAAATCTGTATACAGATGACAGCCACTAAGCATTTTCTGGAAAGCCAGCTGACTTCACAAGAGGCTAAAGAAAGTCAAGAAAGATGTTTAATTCCTGGGTGTCTGCCTCTAATAAGATTACTCTCTTTAATGTGGAAGAACTGGCCCAAGTTTGGTCCTCTGTTTTTCTCAATATATTTATTCCCTTTTGAAGCTAAATTTATTCAGTCTTTTATTTTCAGAAATATTGCAGACTAAATAACCCAAGACCACTGCCTCTGACCAAAATTTATTTGTAAATATCACTAATACATGGCTGAGCTCACATGATAGTAAAGGAAAACCTGTAATAGCTTTGATGTTCAGATGTCCCCAGTGACATTTAAATATATCTAAAATATGGTATCAATTTGTCTTCTGGCTCTAGGATTGCTTCTCTTGTAGCAATGGCCACCAAATAGAATGGGTGTCATATTACAGGGTAATCACCATGACTTTGGGATTGTGCTTTCACGAGATTTCTTCTAGAATGACACAACTGGCCTGTATCTGCCTGGCTCTCCAAACTTGTTTCTGCCCAGGGTTGGTGAATTTGGAAGAGGAAATTGAGTATATCCTGAATGCAGCTTAAAATCCTATGAGATATTTCAATTAACCTTATACATAAAAAGTAGATAAATTTCTCTCTCTCTGTCTTCCGTCTTTATTGATGTGTTCAAAACTCTGGGCACAAGGGTAGAGTATAGACAAGGGTTGATTTTGCTTTCTCCAAAATGCCAACAAGATGCAATTTAGATTAATTAAAAAACACTCAATTTCCCATCACTATGACTTATCAGTAAACTGATGACTGGTTTGCAGTACTCTGCAAGTTCCCAGGTCTATAGGCTGTGTAAAATACATTTTATTTACATCATGATTCTAGTTTCACATGATCTCCCACTGTAAACTTTATCTAGTGAATACTTTTCATGTTTTAATCATCTAGGGTATTTAGATAATCCATTTTCTGTTTTGAGAATTATTGAAATTCTAAGCTGTGGAGTTAGCTAGCTAGCTCTTTGATTAACTAACATCGTTAGCCTATAAACTTGACTTGAACCATCCTGAAATCATGTAACTTTCTCAATAACCTTTAATTGAGGCCTTTTCTACTTCAATGGCCATGGATACTGTTAAATGTAGCTGAAAATCAGAATAAATCCTCTGAACTTCTTTCAGGCAAAGTTAGCCAGAACTGCCTACTCTCACTCCCCCACCCCTTCTACTTACAGTGGTCTTTGTTTATGTGGCTTTACTCCAATAATATCATTAAATTCAAGAGAGATGTCTTTAACTAAAGTTTAGTGTACATTAGACTTAACTTTAGTTTTTAAGTCTTAGGAGAATGGTCCACCATGTTCAAAAACTTTCTCTAAATACATTAGCCCCTCACCTGTTTCCTTTTTGAACTCTAACAACCCAAACTGCCTGTATAATGCAATTTCTCTCTGAGAACTTAGATTCCTTTTTAAAGAAAGCAGAGAAGGCTAATTTCATTGAATCTGTGCTAAGGGTAATGCACTGAGATAAATGCTTTATGTCCATTTTGCCCTTTGATTTTCCCTTTCTGGCTACAAACGCTACATGAGTTCTCTATATTTACTTTACAGATAAGGAAAGCAAAATTATACAATTTGCTGACAGTCACACAGTTAGGGCTCACATACAAGTGTGTAAAATTCCAGGTATTTTTTTTCACTACACTTTGTAACATAGATATCAGTTTTAGATCCAGCTTATAAAATATTAAAGGCCATGTCAGGTATAATAGATTGTATTTCAGGAAAAAAGCCTCAGAGAGTGATGGTTCCCATGGAAACATGGGACAGCAGAAAAGAAGAGAATTGAAACCAGATTGAGCTCACACTCTTGGGTAGGACCATCCTGGTTGGTAGGTACTTAGGAGCAGGCTCCTAGGTGAATCTCTCAAAACATAGCAGCTTCATTCGCATTGCAGAAAATGGTTTACACTATTTTAATGATGGCCACAAGAGCAATTTTGATAGTGGTAACCACAGGAAACCAGGATTATAGCCATTTATAACTCATAACTGGACTGTGAGTCAGTTCTGCTCATTCATTACTGAGTATCTGATATATATTAGTCATCATGAAAATATAGAATATAAGTGATTTTTGCAAAAATAAGCAACACAAATCCAAAACATAAGACACATACCTCTCCTTGGTATATACAAAACTCTAATTTTATGAGAGATTTTATTACAAAAATGATAATAATAGTGATAAAGAATATATATTCAGAAATGATTTAGATCAAGAATCGGTAAACATTTCTATAGAGGTTTAGATAATAAACATATTAGGTTTGTGGAATATACAGTAATTGTCACAAAAACTCAACTTTGTTGTTGTAGCATAAAAGCATCCAAAGACAGTAAACAAATGAGTGTGACTATGTTTCTATAAAACTTTATCTATAAAAGCAGTTGGCAAGCAGATTTGGTCTATGGGACACAGTTTGTTGACCTCTGATCTATATACTTTCTGGAAGAATTCTGTAATTTATTTAACAGTAAAAATTAAAATTATAGAATGTTTTTGACCAAAGCTCAAAGACTGAAGTCAAAAGTGCAATTATTCTCACATTTAAAAATTGCAAAAAATATAACTGGAACAGACACAATCTCTGAGGGCTTAACAAGGGTCCATAAAATCTTACAACTGCCCACCCACACTACATATATTCCACATTCCACTCCTAGCTAACTTAAAGAGAGGAGAAAAAATGGGACAGAAGAGAGGATTTTTTGACATAAATATATATGCTTTATATTTTACGGGAAATAAATGTCATTAATGGGCTAAAGGAATAAGAATTTTCCCTGCCCCCAAGTCAAGTTTCATAGCAGAAAGTTTTAGCTCAACCACAACCAAAGATTTGAGAAGGGAAGCTGATCACTTCATTCCCTGTGTGGATAACTCATAAGATGTAGGATCCTGAGTTTCATCCTTGTGCCACAGTTAGAATGAAAATAAGAGAGAGGAAGTTATTAAGTGCATTTGACATAGAACCTCTGCAATAGGAGGCAGTATGTACACATTAAGATTGGTAGCAATTTCTAGGCTATGGATTTCTAAGGACTTAAAACTTCTTGGAAAATCTTGTATCAAAAGAAAGAGCAATAAACCAGTTAAAATATTCTGGTGAAGAAGTATAATCCTAGTTCTTGGACACTTTCCATTAAAAGCTGTAGACGAACTTGGCATTTTTCGTGAAGGGGCACAAACATTCAAATAGATGTCAAGCACTAGAAAACACCCAGGGACATCAAGTCTATTGAGTGGACAATTTACCAAGAATGACTTGGGGACATGAACCACTGATGAAATTAAAGGAGAACCAAAAGAAAAAGTAATGAAAAAGCATTAGATGAAACTGAACCCTCCTCCCAAGGAAACTTGTGCAATTCCCATAAAAGACAATCACATTGGTGGAGCTGTGTTCCACCAGCAGATGACCTCAGACAAACTGACACTACCCTGTAACCAATACAAACTTGCTTATAATAGAAATTATTATCTCTCCTGTCTGTGAGACTATAACACTTGAAATCACTCAAAAATGTTACAGATGTGTTTGGCATGGTTGCCCATGTCTTCCCCCTTTACTCCAAGCAGAAATACAACTCAAACCCATGATGGAGAGAAGAAGGTTACAACTAAATTGAGCTTGAGGCTGGACTTGCAAAATGACTTAGAATTTTATAATTAAAGGAGAAGTGAAAAGTATGGAAACTTCAGATGTTAAGAGATGTGAAAGGAATACTTTGAGGTTATACCTGGGAATAGTAAAATTAAAATATTTCATATCTGTTGATAACACAACAACTCAAAATATAACACACAGAATGATGGTTAGTTTACTTAAAATATTTAAATGGATGATAGGATGGTTCAGGGAAACACGTTTCAAAATTAGAAAGAACTTAGAAATTACTATACATGTATAAATTTTAACTAGACCACCAATCTGTGACATTGAACGCCAATTATGTCTATTGCTAAAGTGTCTTCATTCAGGAAAAGAAGAAAATGCTGATTGTACTCCTGTTCCACCCATTTTTCATGGATTCTAGAACATACAGGAGCAATTTCTCTGGAAATAATTTATTTATCTGGGTCACCTACACCTCAAGTAAGAGTCAAGGAGAAGTATTTGGATCCTGGGCATGTTTGAAGTAGCACTGCATTTTCAAACTGTAAAGTGAAGCTTGTTCTGTGACCATGTAATAAAGGCAAAAATATTATCATGTACCAAGGTGATGAATATGCCTTAACCCACTGCATATTCACTATGTGCTAATTCATAATAAGATGTTTTCAATTACTGTAGTATTAGCTACTCAATATGAGTACAGTAAAATAACCGTATGTTTTAAATATCATGTGACTATTAAATACCTTGTCTCACAAGATCCTCTAACCAAATAGCTCTGCTTTTACTAACAATGTTAATTCTAAATTTAAACATCCCCTAGATATAATATTACTGTTTTGAAAATATGAGAGAGTAAAGATTCATTTGATATGAGAGAAATAGTCATTTTCCATCTTCATATAATTAAGTCAATACACATTGTCCAAAATTGAAAATTCAAAAACTATTAGAAAGCATATCATTAAGCATATGGTTAAAGGTATTGCCTCTGGAAAATGAAACGCAGAATTGTGTTACAGTAAATATATAAGCTGGATCTCTGTAAAGATCCAAATCCTTTGGTGATTAAGAAATCAGAATTCAGTAATTTTCAATTTAGAGAGGGAATACAGTGCAAAAAAATAATATATATTATGTAACACTTCCAGAGGAGTACTGGGGTATTGGAGTATTGGGCAGCACCCAATTTATCCTGATGTGAAACATTTGAAAGTTCATAGTTCATAGATTACAACAAAAAAGATTATAGCCTTATGTAACTTTAGGCAATGTTTTACAACAAAGCTTTTTTTATCTTTTATTTTTCAAAGCCTTTTAAATATTTGAATTTTAGATAAGGAATATTTTTGCCTGTTTGAAATTTTTATTTTTAAAACCATGTACATGATATCATTTAATAAATATACAGACACAGTTTTTAAAAAGGCAAATAGGTAAAGAGTAAACCAACATACAAATAGGAAAAATGAAAGATTGTTTATAAACATGCAGTAAATTAAACTTATGAAAAATGTCAACATGACCAATATATATAGAATATTTGAATGACTTCACAACCGCATCAAAAATGTTTCTTCACTTAATGATTCTATTGGTTCCACACTGAAATCCTACAGTGTACAAGAAAAGGTTAACTTAGCAGGACTGGGTTGTTGAAACCCTGTAGGTTCCCATGAAAGACTTTTGTTATTATTATTACTATTATTTGAGATGGAGTCTCACTCTGCTGCCAGGGCTGGGGTGCAGTGCTTCCATCTTGGCTCACTAAAACCTCCACCTCCTGGGTTCGAAGGATTCTCCTGCCTCAGCCTCCTGAGTAGATGAGATTACAGACACCCACCACTACGACCAGCTAACTTCTTGTATTTTTAGTAGAGACGGAATTTTACCATGTTGGACAGGCTGATCTCGAACTCCTGAAACTCCTGACCTCGTGATTTGCCTGCCTTGGCCTCCCAAGAAAGACCTTTTTTTTCAGGACTAGGCCTTGGCTGGCTCCTGACAGCCTAGCTCTGAGCCCTTGGAAAGTTTTGTTAAACAAATGTTTCTATATGCAGGCAGGCTTGGACCATGCTATAACAATTTGACCAAATAGTTTATGCTAACAATGTGGTTTATGCTGATGATTGTTTTTTTCTCTGGAAGTCTGGGGTCTGAGTAACAGAGTAGCTGAGCATTAAGTAATATGCAGTGCCTTACTGATTGACCCCACCCTACCGCCCCCACTGCCCCCACTGCCACTCCCAATAGAATCCTGGGATCCAAGGCTCAAGTGAGCTTTTCTGGCTGGCAACCCTTCACACATGTTGGCCCACATCATTGCTGGGAAAATTAGGTTTCTCCCATGAGACTGCACACTGTACTTAGCACATACACCTTTTTTTTTTGCTGATTTTAATCTGTATCCTTTCACTGTCATAAAATGTAACCCTGAATATAAAACCTTTCCAAGCCTGTGAGTCCACTTAGTGAATAACTGAACCTGAGGATGGTCTTGGGGACTACCACATGTGCTATTATCCTAAAATAGTGACATTTGGCATGAAGTATGTGTTTCTGATGCCAGAAATTAGGTTACTAGGACTTCTTTAGTTGACCAGCTATTGTTACACTTATTTACTATACATTTCTTTTAACTTTTGATCTTATATTTTGTTGTTGTTTTGCATATTAACAGCATCTCTGGAATCTAAAATTCTGTCAATTGAGTGGGAGCAATCAAGGCCTCTACCTTATATTCTGATGCCTTCTGAGCAGATGTATTACATCAATTTCCCAGGTAAAATTTAATCCTGAGTTTTTTTATAAGCCATAATGAGTAATATGTACCATGTAGGAGAAACTATTAACCCTTTCAGCTGAGTTCACAGTGGCCAATATGGTAGAAAATCATTTATTCAACAAGTAATGTAAAATTGCTAGCAACCAGTACCAAGGACAAATACACATTGATTGCATCCAACTCATACTGCTGTTTAGAAGACGGCCTGCAATAATGTGTATGGGAAGGGCACTATAAATTCAAAAAAGATGCTAATTACTACCTTTACTATGCATTTATAGATTAAAGCAGTTGCTAGATTGCTCAATTTGTTTCTTTTCCTCAAGATAGATTACCTCTTCTGCTCCATAAAGAAGGAGTAGTCTTGTAACATTGCTTATGTCTGGATGATGTACCAATGAGAAGGGAAAGTATTTCAGAGCAATATCCTGCTTAACAAGGTAGGACAGGATCTGCAATGAGGCTTCCCACAAATCAAGGTCAATAAATTTCTCTTGAGTGGTCTATTATCAGATAGCTGGAATGGACTACATTCCCTCTAACTTGAAAAATAATTAGAGTATATTCTTTCTACTAATGAGCCTTTGTTTTCAAGGTTGAACACCAAATATGAGAAGACTAAAGGTTTTTATGTAAAGGAAGCTGCATCTGTTGTGATCATTAACTGAACACCCTTCTCTAATACATAACTGATGTTTTATATTTTTTGTCTTTGAGCTGTTTTTTCTGCCAAGCATGCCCTGCCCTTTGCTGTGTTGTGGGGTCCTTCCAGCTCTAGTCACAGTAACAAGAAGAAAACCTGCAGAGAGAGAGAGTATTAAGTATTTTCCTTCCTGCTGTGCTTCCAAAAATGTTTATATAAAAATACATCAAATGTAGAAAATTGTTACTGTAATCTGTGAAAAGCATAAGTTGAAAATACTTTTTTAAATACAAATGTTTTATTTTTCCTAGAGAAAAAGACATAACACATTGTAATTTGGAAAGAAAAGAAAATTCTCTGTCCTCTACAAATCTATTCCTTTCATTTTCTTCACTTTGCCTCTCATACAGAAGTCTATTGACCTTATGGGGAGTAGAATTTAGCCCACATTCCTCAGCATCCCATTGAAAGAAAAAAAAAGTATTGACATAACTGAAAATACAGAAAGGAGCAGAATATGTGTCTGATCTACACCCATTCTCTTTCTATTTTCTGCTTTCTAACACTTTTATCTATTTCACATCCCTTAGGATTTAATTTTAAAAGGATGAAGTTATGACTATGGGCAGACAGACTATTACCAATGGAAATTCAGTGAATAAATATGATTATAGGTTATTGACCTCATCAATGACTATCTATTAAAATGAAGAGTATCCTAAGAAAAACCAAAACAAACAAAATCAGATGTCTTCAACATGATTATACATATATAAAAGGACAATGGCTAATCAAAAATTCACTGATTTTACTTTCTGATGCTTATAGTCTTTGATAAATTTATGCTCTCATTTTGTTTCCAAAACAAATTGCCATCATTTAATTGGTATTAGATTTATTCATGGCAGATACTTTTCTAGGCACTCAGAATACAGTATTTAACAAAACAGACAAAAATGTCTTATGACAGAATTTATGTTCCAACAGAAAAAGTTAGACAACACACAAAGTAAATGAATACATTAGATAATTTGCTGGTAAGTAATAAGTGCCTTGGAGAGAAAGAAAGCAAGTTGGTGTGGCTGTGGAGAACAAGGGGAAGAAAGAAGAAGAGCAACAGGACCTGAAATCAGAGAGGCAACTGGGCTTGGCTCACCATGAGCCTTGCATAATTCATAATGACTCTGGCTTTTAGTTTGAATGAAAGGAAGGGACACTGGCTTGTTGAACAGATGAGCAACATGTCTCAGTTAAGAATTTTTAAAATTACTGTGACATGAAATCACAGAAAGAAAATAATTTGTAACCTCAATTTCTTCTTCTTCTTAGAAGCTTGGGGAATAAGATTGTCTATGTTGTTAACTGGAAAGTCATGAAATGGGCCAGAAGACTGGATTTACAATTACTGGGGATAAGGAATAGATCCAAAAAAGAAAATGCTGAAGCAAGCAAATAACTTAGAAAAATGTCCTAGGGATATCAAGAAGTTTCTTGAGGAAATAAAACAAGTGGAATCATTCCATCTCTCTTTTTTTCTTGAAGAATCCTCCATTATTGTCAACTCCTGGCTCTCACTTCACACTGGTGGCTGCAGTCCATCCAGCCCTGCTGGCTTCAACGCACCTGCCATCCTAAATTTTCTGTGATCAGGTTACTTCAGAGACACATTATCTGCCCACCTCTGCCACAGCCCAACTCACTTCATTTATTGAAGTTTCCTTTGATGTAATGTTTCTAAACTGCTGTTTCAGAGGCTTTACTCACATTAATTTCACAAGCATTCTGAAGTTCAAATTGTACTTTAACCTCTTCATTCGTGTTTTTCAAAGCAGAAGGGATCTTAAGAAGGTGCAATGTAAGTTGTTAATATCTAGGATAAAGACATGCAGGGCAATTTATATCATATTAATTAACTATTTAGAAAATTATTTATTTTGTTTAGGGAATGAGTAATTCTGAGTAATAATAATAAAGAAAGGCTAAAGAAAGAGCAAGTTCTGGGAGGCACCAGACAGCTTAAGAGTGTTATAGACCGGATTGTGCCAACCACCCTCTTCCCCAAATTAATAGATTGAATCCCTATCTCCCCCAGTGTGACTGTATTTGGAGAAAGCGTCTTTAAAGAGAAAATTAAGGTCAAATGAGATCATAAGTATGGGACCCTAATCTAATAATACTGATGACATAATAAGAAAATGAAGAGATATTAGGGGCATACGCTCATACATAGAAAGAACCCTGTGTGGACACAGTGAGAAGGTGATTCTTTGCAAACCAAGAAAAGGGACCTTAGGAGAAAATCAACTTGCTACTGCGTTGATTTCAGACTTTTACCCTCTATAACTGTGACAAAGTAAATTTCTGTTTTTTTTAACCCCCAAAATACAAGTCTGTGGCATACTATCATGTGCAACATAAACTAACTAATACAAAGAGATTGAAGAAAGTCAGGACTTTAGTAAATAAGACTAGAGTATAGGGTGTAGGAAAGGGTTGGAAAATAGGGATTGGCTTGTCTTGACTCTGGAGAGATTAGTAGTTGTAAGACCATGAAGATGATCTACAAGTGTGAGCTGAAGCCTTAGAGAGAAATCAGACCTACACATGTGTAGAAAATGCATACAAGTTACTTGCAATTTGTTATAGAATGCATGTTTGTGTCCTCCCATAATTCGTATGTTGAAACCCTAACCCCTAATGGGATGGTATTAGGAGATGTGTCTCAGAGGGGTAATTGGGTTTAGATAAAATCATGAGGGTGGAACCCACACAGTGGGTATCCTCATGTGAAGAGAAAGAGATTAGAGCTAGTGCTGTATGCCATATGAGGATATAACTAGAAGGAGACTGTCTACAAGTCAGAAATTAGGCCCTTATGAGACACTGCATCTGCCAGTGCCTTGATCTTAAACTTCACAGTTTCCTTGAGTAATAGATTGTTATTTAAACCACCCAGTTTATGGTATTTTAATTATAGCAGCCTGAACTAACAATGACTATTTCTAAAAAGTAGACTTTTTTTGACAATACAGTTCTGCCTGAACCCTGCTCAAATGGATAAAACAATAAATTCCAGTGAATTGTAACCCTATGTAATAAATGTAGATTTTCTCATTAATTACAAAATATAAAAACATTTAATCTTTCACAATTTTGATTTTTTAACTCTACCAGTAAACACAAAGGTTTTATGCCATTCTCATTTTTATACGACTTTATTATCTCCATGACAATAAGTAAAATAATATGTCTACTGGGCAATAAGCAGTATGCTTAAAAATTGGAGAATTATACAAATAAGGTACAGACTTATATAACACTGTGACAAGAAACATTGGAATCATTTGGCCCAGCTCTCTCGTTTTAAAATAATGTCAGTGAGGTTCATGTAAGATAATAGGTTGAGGACTTCCTTATGATGGCAGGGCAAAGGAGTCATTAGAGACTACGGTTTATGCTTCCCACAGCAGTGTTATGTCTATCTCCAAACATGGGCTTCATAAACACAAACACATTCCAACATTTCTTATTGCTAAATGCTAAGTAGTTGCATTTTAGAGCTTGAATTTCAGGAATTGTGTAATCTGACTGTCTTTATTTTACAGATGAGAGAAATGAAACACAGATATTTAATGGGTGGAGCATAACATCACAGATCATTCTCCCTGTAGATACAGAGCTATAACTGAGAGTTACTGACTTACAGCTCTGTTAGCTAACAGACTCCCTTGTGCCTTAACTAGTGGCATGACAATGATAAAGCAGCCAAAGCAGGCAACAAGAGAATGCATTGACTGTAGAGAAATCAAAAACAATAATAAAATAGACTCATTAGGTCTGTTTTTAATACCCCATGCACCAGTAATTATAAAGAATTTCAGTGATAAAATGTTTGTCTCTGAAAAAAGTTATTAGTGAATATCCTAAACAATTGTTAAAGACATTATATAATAATATACATGTAAGCTTCAAATAATCACATATTTATTATTCATCCATTAATAAACATTATCTTATATATGAAAGTAAATTTGGAGCATTTCCAGGTATACAGTTACACAATGAATCCCTGATGTACCTGAACTCATTTTATTCACCAAAAACAATGTGGTATATGCTTAGCTATCAGAATAGTAAAAACACATTTTGTTCAACAACTTGCCTATAAAGAGAATTTGAGTATATTTGCTCCTGCTTTTAAATTGGCCCTCAACACCCAGAAGCAAAGCAAATGGTCATACACAACATACATTGCATTCATGTGTTAAACAAGAAATTAAAAAGTTTAATCCAAATGAAAGTAAATTCAAAAATAAGAAGTGACAACTTTTCAAATGAGAAAGAATCAGTGCAAGATCTCTGGCAATACAAAAATAGAGTACTTTGACACCCCCAAAGCATCATACTAGCTCTTTAGCAATAGATTCAAACCAAAATGAAAATACCAAAAGTTAAAGATTCAAAATATGGGTTCTCACAAGACAGATATATTTTAAAAACAACAACATAACTTCCAGAAATAAAAACATCACAGAAGCTATTTTGAAATATTGTTGAAAGTATTAAAGACAGGCTAGATGCAGCAGAAGAATTTCAGGGCTTGAAAACTGGTCTTTCAAATGAACTCAGTCAGAATAAAATAAAAAAGAATTTTAACAGATTTAAAAAAACTTAAGAAATTGGACTATGTGAAGTGAACAAACCTACGACTTACAGGCATTCTTGAGGGAAAAGAAGAAAAAGTTTAAAAAAATTGAAAACATTGAAGGAAATAATTCAAGAAAATTTCCTTAAGCTTGCTAGAGATATAGACATTCATATATAAGAAATTCAGAGAACACATGGAAGATACTATATGAGATAAACATCACCAAGACATATAGTCATCAGACTATCCAAGATCATTGTGAAAGAAAAAATCTTAATGGCAACTAGAGAAAAGGATGAAATAACCAATAAAGAAAATCATGTGAGACGAACAAAAGTGTTCAGTAGAAACCTTACAAACTGGAAGAGATTGGGAGCCTATTTTTTGTTTTCATTCAACTTATTTCCAAAAAGTCATTCAATAATTTTATATCTTGACAAACTACATAAATGATGGAGAAATGCTTTCCTAGACAAAAAAAATGCTAAGGGAATTTGTCACCATTCTAAAGGAGTTTTAAACATGAAAATAAAAGGATGATACTTGCCATCATAAAAACACATGCAAGAACAAAGTTAATAGATCTATAAAGCAGTTATACAACTGAGATTACAAAAGAAATAGCTGACAACACTATGACAGAAACAAAACTTCACATATTCATATCACAATGGAACATAAATGGCCTAAATACTCCACTAAAAGATCTAATCTGTAAAACTGGTTAAAAACAAGACCTAGCAACGTGCCAACAAAAGACCCAAACCTAATGGATAAAGACATGCACAGGCTCAAAGTAAAGTGGTGTGAAAAGATATATGAAGCACATAGAAAACAAAAGCAAGAAGGAATAACTATTTTTATACCAGATAAAACAGACTTTAACAACAGTAAAAAAAAAAGACAAAGAAGATCAAAATATAGTGATAAAAGATTCAATTCAACAAGAATATTTAACTGTCCTAAATATATATGCACAAACACCAAAGCAAACAGATTTATAAAACAAATACTACTAGACCTGTGAAAATAGTGATACAATAGTAGTGGAGAACTTTGAACCCCACTGATAGCACTTAACAGATCACTGAGGTAGAAATCAATAAAGAAACTCTGGACTTAAACTGGACCCTAGACCCAATGAGCCTAATAGATACTTACAGAAAATTCTACCCAACAGCAGCAGAATATACATTTGTCCTCTATCCATAGAACAGTCTCCAAAATTGACAATATACTTGGCCATATAGCAAGTCTTATTTTTTTTTTTTTTTGAGATGGAGTCTTGCTGTTTTGCCCAGACTGGAGTGCAGTGGTGTTATCTCAGTTCACCACAACCTCCACCTCCTGGGTTCAAGCTATTCTCCTGTCTCAGCTTCCCGAGTAGCTGGGATTACAGGTACCCGCCACCACACCTGGTTTATTTTTTGTGTTTTTAGTAGAGACAGGGCTTTACCATATTAACCAGGCTGGTCTCAAACTCCTGACCTAAGGTGATCTGCTCGCCTTGGCCTCTCAAAGTGCTGAGATTACAGGCATAAGCCACCGCACCTGCCCATATAAAAAGTCTTAATAAATATATAAAAATCAAAATCATATCAAGTATCTTATCAGACTACAGTGGAATAAAACCAGAAATCAATACCAAAAGGAACTCTCAAAAATATACAAGTACATGGAAATTAAATAACTTGCTCCTGAATGACTTTTGGGTAAACAATGAAATTAAACAAAACTCAAAATATTTTTTGAAATGAATGAAAATAGAGACAATAGTAAAATTTCTGGGATGCACTGAAAACATTGCTAAGAGGAAGGTTTATGGTGTTAAATGCCTTCATCAAAAAGATGGCAAGATCTCAAGTTAACAGGCTAAAACTGTGTGTCAAGGAACTAGAAAAAGTAAGAACAAACCAAACCAAAGGCAAGCAAAAGGAAACAAATAACAAAGATTGAAACAAAACTAAATGAGATCGAGACCAAAAAATGATGCAAAGTATTAATTAAATGAGAAGTTGGTTATTTGGAAAGATAAACAAAATTGATAGACCACTATCTAGATTAACCAATGAAATAACAGAAAACACTCAAATAAGCACAATCTGAAATAATAAAGGTGACATTACAACTGATACCACAGAAATACAAAAGACCATCAGAGACCACTATGAGTATCTGTACAATCACAAACTAGAAAACCTAGAAAAAATCAGTATATTTCTTGAAACACATAGCCTCCCAAGATTGAACCAGGAAGAAATAGACACCCTGAACAGACCAATAATGAGTAGTGATATTGAATCAGTAATAATAAATTTTCCAAAAACAAAAGCCCAGGACCAGAAAGATTCATAGCTGAATTTTTCCAGATATACAAAGAAGAGCTTTTACCAATCTGCAACTATTTTTTAAAAAAAGGGGAGAAAGGACTCCTCCTTAAATTATTCTATGAAATCAGTATTATCCTGATACGAAAATCCACAAGGACACATAAAAAAAGAAAACTACAGGCCAACATCACTGACGAACATAGATCCGAGAATCCTCAACTAGCAAACAGAATACAATAGAACATCAACAAGACAATACATCGTGATCAAGTGGTTTTTTAATCCAGAGATGCAAGGATAGTCCCACACACACAAATCCATAAATGGGATTCACCGCATAAGCACAATTAAAAAGAAAAACCATATCACCATCTCAATAGATGCAGAATAGTTTAATAAAATTCAACATCCCTTCATGATAAAAAAAAAAAATCAACAAATTAGGCGTTAAAGGAACATACCCCATAATAAGAGCCGTATATGACAAACCCATAGTCAACATTAACTGAATGGAGAAATGTTGAAAGCATTCCACCTAAGAACTGAGATAAGGCAAAGATGTTCACTCTCAACACACCTGTTTAACATAGTACTAGAAGTTTTACCAGAGCAATCAGGCAAGAAATAAGATGTCTGAATTGGAAAAAAAAAGGAAGTAAAAATTGTCTCTGCTCACTGATGACATGATCTTATACCTAGAAAATCCTAAAGACTCCTCTAAAAGACTCCTAAGCCTGATAAACTACCTCAGTAAAGTTTCCGCATATAAAATCAATGTGCAAATATTAATAGAATTTCTATACACCAATAACCGTTTCTATATGCCATTGGTTATTAGCATATGGAAATTTCACTAATTTTTATAAATTGGTTAGTGGTGTATAGAAATCCTATCCAATAATTGGGTATTGGTGTATAGAAATCCTATAATCTTTTGTTCTCCAGCTGAGAACCAAATCAAGAACTCAATCCAATTTGTAATAGCTACCAAAAAATATATCTAGGAATATATTTTACCAAGGAAGTGAAAAATCACTTCAAGAACTACCACAAAACATGCATAAAAAAATCTTAGATGATACACCAAATGAAAAACCCTTCCATACTCAGGTATTGAATGAATTACTATCATTAAGATGACCATACTGCCCAAAGCAATCTATAGATTCAATGCAATTCCTATCAAATTACCAATAGCATTTTTCACAGAATTGGAAAAACAATTCTAAAATTCACATGAAACAAAAAAAGTGCCCCAAAAGTCAAAACAATCCTAAGCAAAATGCACAAAGCTAGAGACATTGCATCACCTAACTTAAAACTATATAGCAAGGCAACCAAAGCAACATGGTGTTGGTACAAAAATAAAACATAGATCAATGGAACAGAATATAAAATGCAGAAACAAAGCCACACACCTACAATGAATTGGTCTTCCACAAAGTTGATAAAAGATAAACAATGAAGAAAGGACACCGAATTCATTAAATTGTGCTGGGATCACCCATGGTGTTTCACGTCTGTCATTCCAGCACTTTGGGAGGCCAAGGCTGGCGGTTCACTTGAGGTCAGGAGTTCAAGATCAACCTGGCCAACATGGTGAACCTTGGGTGTGATGGCAGATGATGTCTGTAATCCCAGTTACTCCTGAGACTGCGACAGGAGAATCACTTGAACCCAGGACTAAAAATAGAACTACCATTCAACCTAGCAGTCTTACTGCTGAGTACCCAAAGGAAAAGAAACAATTATATATATTATATATTAAGATGCTTGCACTCATATGTTTATCACAGCATTATTCACAATAATGATATCATGAATGTCATCAGTTGATGATTAGATAAAGAAAATGTGATATATATATATATATATATATATATATATATATATATATACTGAAGCCATAAAATGAATAAAATAATGTCCTTTACAGCAACATGGATGAAGCTAGAAGCCATTATCATAAGTGAAAATACTCAGAAACAGAAAATCAAAATCAAATACCACATGTTCTTACTTATGTTTAGGAACAAAATGTTGGATAAACACAGAAATAAAGGTGAAAATAATAGGTACTGGCACTCCAAAAGGGAAGAGGATGGGAGGGGGATGAGAGCTGAAAAATTATGTTGGTACAATATTCACGATTTGCATGAGTACTTGAATATGCTATAAACCCAAACCTCACCATTATGCAATATATCAATGTAACAAATATGGATGTGTACCCCCTGCATCTAAAACAATAACAACTAATTAGCTAATTAATTGGCTTTCATTATATAATAAGTGAGTCATACATGGGAAGTCAAATTTAATCTTTCAGTAAACTTTTTTCAGGTAGTAAAATTACAGAATATTGAAAAATACCTAAAGTTTTATTTAAAAATACCTATTCACCTTTTTTTCCTTTGTGTTTCCCACAATGGCTTAATGAAGAAACTACGGTAACTTATCTGAGCTGAACATGATTCAAGAGATATCTTTTCTCCTCTCTCTCCAAAGTTTTTGTAGTGTATAAGAGGATACCCTCAAATAACTTGTGCATGCACACACACATGCACACATACAACAGTGTTCCATACTACTTGTCTAACATGGTAAAAGTCCCATAAAACTGCATGCCTCAACCATACCTTGGCTTTCTGTTGAAACTTCTCTCTGTAACCCTGATGTGACAGGCGAGCAGTCCAAACCCAGGCCATCTTGGCCCCTGTGACTTGTAATAAGTAACTAAGGTCTGTAATTTCCACCCTACCCAGACAATGTGTAAACGAAGGCTTAACTTCTGTGAACCACTTAAGTAACAATCGGAATGTCCAAAGTCCTCTGGCCCTCGGAATGTCCGGAGCCCCTCACCCTCACCCCCGCCCAGGAGGTGGTTTACAGAATATCCAAAGTCCACTGGCCCTTAGAATGTCCAAAGCCCCTCGCCCCCACCCCTGCCCAGGGGTGGTTTACAGGCATAAAAGGTCTTGACACACTCCTTTCGGGGCCACACGTTAGAGAGACGCGAGTGCTCCGTGGCCGCCAGCAATAAATGACCCTCTGAATTGACTTGCTTTTGTCTCAGTGGTGATTCTGTGCTCGCTCGCTTACAACATTTGAAGGCCCCAGTGAGATTTTTCCATCATCACTCAGACAAAATACCTGGAGTCTCACCTGAGCGGCCACTCCCCGCCCCGGGGACCCCTAGGGGAGGCGCCCCCTGAGACGTTCCCCCAGGGTTCCGGCCCCACGGTGACTGGGTAACATTCACCCAAAATCCCTCAGGGTCTCGGGAACCTCTAGAGGTAAATCAGTCTGGAAATCGGGGGACCGGTCCGTCAGGGGCCTAGGTCAGGAGACCGGATGCGGTCGTTAATCTCTGACTAGGCAAGCCTACCGTGAGACGTTACTGGAGGCTCAGGTAGTTTAGTTTTCGGTTGTCTTCCATAACCTCTGTGTGAGTGTGAGAGTGAAAGTGTATATATGTAGTCCCACGGCCGGCAGGCTACGGGGCTTGTGTGGGCCTTCACCCGCGGTTCCACGGAAACATCATAGGGCATGACGGTGATTCAGCCTTGTGGTGACCAGGCCAGGGTTTATACAGGTACACCTTGGCCAAGACACTCTGAAACATCTGTCCAGGGATGTGGCAGGCAGGCATCAGACTGGTCTCCCTCGGGGGACACCCACCCTGTGACCGTCTATCTCTCGTGTAGTTCTGTCTTTAAGTCCTCTAGTTTCCTAAGGCAGTTACTAGCTGATATGCAGTAGTTTAGACCTGTTGCTCTTGAGGTGGATAATATTCTCCATTGGCTAAGTGACCATTGACTTCAAGGAACTCTCATTGAGTTTACACCCCTGGAAATAATTCTATTCTCTCCTTTTCTTCTTCTTATTCTATCATTGAGGCCTCATTCTTCCTTGTTTTCATGTCCAAGAGAAAATTCTGCCCTGGACAACTCGGGTGTAGTTTTTTCTCTGTCTTAGGAAATCAAACCTTAAATAAGAAACTACCAGTCCTTTTCGCCTGTTTAGGGTGGAAAAGAAGTAACTGTCTCTTCTGTCAAAAGAAAATTTGGTGTTATTATGGGCGTTGCGCAAGCACTCACCACAGGTCAGCATATTAGCACCATCCCAACGGTTCGGAAGTTGGCTGCCACAGTTTTAGAGACTGATTGGCAAAACCTTCGCACTCTCTTAAAGGCACAGTGGACTCAAAATTCATACCCGGTAAACCTCTTGGTTCACCTATTCTGCCATTTCCCAACGTTCCCTAGGCCTCTAAATGCCAAAATATAGCTAAGAGAGGACCATGCCAGAGCAGCATTAAACCTTTGCAAAACTTACTACCGGCCCTTTCGGGGCTTCTTAAGAAAATCTTATCCTTACCCTTGGCCCCTCCCACCTGTTCCCTTGGCCTGTACCAGAAACAGACCTGTCAATTTGATTATACTTTCCCTGTAAGATCTAGTTGTAGAGGCACTCTTATAATCAGTGCCGGGGAGAGCAGTACACGAGTATAACACCTGCCAAAATTGGAAATACCACAAAAGCCACAAGACTCGAGTGACTATTGGTAAAAAGAAAGAGAGGAGAGAGAGAGAGAGAAAAGAAAAAAAGACAGAGAGAAAAAAGAGAGGGAGAGAGACAGAGAGAGAGGAGGGAGAGAGGAGAGACAGAGAAAGTGAGAAGAAAAAGAGAGATAAAAGGGAGAGACAGAGAGAGGGGAGGGAGAGAGGAGAGAGAGACAGAGAAAGTAGGAAGAAAAAGAGACAGAGAGGAAAGAAAAAGAGAGAGAGCAAGAAGAGAGAGAAATAGGGAGAGAGAAATTTAATGCTTTTTAGGGTCCCTGCGTCAAGGCAACCAAAAGCCGCAGGGGCGGGAAACTCGCGGCCGGCGCAGCGGCTGTGAGCTCAGTTTTAAAACTGACCCAAAAAGCATTTTTTGTTTCTTTCTCTGCTGGCCGCCAGCCCCACCTGGCTTTCAAGCAGGCCACACCGCCTCAGGGTGCAGGATTTGCATCCAAAATATGGCTTAAAAATGTTTTCTGCCTACCCTTAATGTAAGTGCCCTGTTAGCACAGTAGTTAGGGTCTAGGGCTTGCAACTGTAGGGTTCCTGGTTCAAGTCCTCAGTTGAGCCAGTCCTAAATTGAAAAAATAATCTCTTGGGGAAAATTCAGAAGCTAAAGGCTATAGGACTTTATTGGTATTATTTGTCTTGCTTAAGATTGGCTCTCTCGACAGCAGAAATTTTCCATCTGAATTGGCAAAAAAACAAAAAACAACAACAAAAAAACAGATGGGATCCTCTGGTTCCTGGCCCTGCACCCCCCTCCAGTGCATGATGGCCAATTTCAAGGCTAAAGTTTCAGTCCAATATGGGGTAAAACTAACCCCCAAAAAACTCTGCACCCTGTGTAAATTGGAGTGGCCATCGTTTAAGGTGGGGTGGCCAAACTCCGGGACATATAATCCCAAGGTAACCCAGGCTTTACGGAATGTGGTGACAGGCTCCCCTGGGCACCCAGATCAGTTTCCATACATTAACCAGTGGCTAGGCTTAGTTCAACAGCCCCCCTCTTGGCTTAAATGCTGCATAAAGCTTGCTGGGTTACAAGTTATGCTGGCAGGCCCCAAGAAAGCCCCTTCTGTGCCAGCCATACTTCCCTCCCCAGTGGAGGATCAGGAATTACCTTCACCCTACTCAAGGCCCTCTAAACCAGGACCTCAGTACCCCCCGCTCCCGACAGTACTAGTAACCAACCCTTGTCCCCTCTGCACACCCGCAGCGGGGCTCCACACCCACCGGTGGTCCTTCCTCTCTGAGAGGCGCCCCCAACACGAGAAGACAATCAGGGTTGCCCATTCTTTGTTCACATCCCCATCTTGTCAAGTAACTTATATATCTGGAAGGTGACAGAAATTAAAAAGACAGCCGAAACACCAAGTGCTGGAACAAGCTTTATTAAAAGAAAGGGAAAAACTGCCAGGCTGCACCCAAAATCGGCATGCAGCACCCGTGGCATGGCAAAAGGGATTTTTCTGGCCTGCAAGCCAGCAGATGCATCCAGGGTGAGGGGCTGTGCAGGAGGGGTGGGGCTGGAGAACTGCTGAGTTTAATAGTTCCCAGGAAGGGGTCGTGCTACGGAACTGCTGAGAAAGTTCCCTGGAGGGGGTCGTGCTGGGGAACTGCTAAGATGGCGAGAGGGGGAGGGTTAGGAACTTGCTGAGATAGAAAGTTCCCTGGGAGGGGGTCATGCTGGGAGGCTGGGGAACTTGACACAGCGGTCGAGGGGTTTTACAATGGAGTAAGTTCTGTCAGAGGCTCAACAACCCCTGTTCTCTAAGAAGCCCCAGGTTTTGATAGGGCTCTTGGAATCTGTACTCCAGACTCATCGCCCTACTTGGGACGACTGCCAACAATTATTACTGATTCTGTTCACCACAGAGGAAAGAGGCAGAATTAGACAGGAAGCCCTGAAAGCCATCATAGGTCCAGGGAGAGGAACAGTAGAAAAAACCAGGACCAAAATTAAAAAGGTTTTTCCCTTTACCCGATCCCAATGGGACTCCAACACCTCAGGGGGTCACCAGGCTCTGAACATTTTTCACTGGTATCTTTTAGCAGGGATTAAAAGGGCAGCTAGGAGGCCCATCAACCTCCCCAAGGTAAAAACAGTGACTAAGGGTCTGCAGGAGTCACCGGCTGCTTTCCTGGAATGCCTACAAGAGGCGTATGGTAGCTATACTCCTATAGACCCTGAGGCCCCGGAAAATCAATGGGCCATTAACTTGGCCTTTGTCTCCCAGTCTGCCCCAGATATCAGGAAAAAGTTACAAAAACTAGATGGATTCCAGGGAATAAATTTAACCCAACTGCTGGAAATTGCCCAAAAAGTTTTTAATAACAGGGATACTCCTGGAGCCATACAAAACAAAAAAGTTACTAAGGCAGTAATAGCAGCCCTTCAGGAGACACAAGTCATTGTGCAAGGGCAGGGGGCCTTATAAAAGGGCCTCTGGGGTCCCCAGCCCCCATTAGGAAGAAACCAATGTGCATATTGTAAAGAAGAGAAACGTTAGAAAAAATAAATGCCCCAAGAGTAAAAGACGAGTAATAGCTCAGGAAAAGCCACCAAGGGCTATCCTCAATTTAAAAGGTCAGAACTGATGGGGCTGGGGCTCTTATTTACTAAGCCCCTAGGAGCCCAGGGTCACTTTAAGGGTTGGGGGCAAACCTGTCACCTTCTTAGTCAACACTGGGGCAGCCCACTCGGTCCTTAGCCTCTGGGACCACTATCCAGTAAAAAACAATTATCCAGGGGGCCACAGGAAAAAACACAACAAGCTCTTGGAACACCAACCGACTCATTGATCTGGGGAACGGCACCTTCACCCACTCCTTCTTAGTCATTCCAGAGTGTCCGTACCCACTCCTAGGACGGGACTTACTTCACAAACTTCAAGCAAATATTTATTTCTGTGAGAGTGAGGCTTGCCTCTCAATTCTTCCTCCCCTGGCTTTAAGGCAACCTCCACAAATCCTCATCACCTGTGCTGTCAGATAAGTATCTTTTGCAGGAAGCTTTATCCTCAGAGGCAGATCAACCACCACCATCAGACCCCTTCCGCCAGTTCCAAGAAAATGTACCAGGAGTGTGGGCTGAGACAATTTCCCCAGGCTTGGCAAGTCACCGTACCCCAGTCGTGGTCCAGCTATTGGCAACAGCAAGTCCAGTCCAGGTACGACAATATCCCATAACTCAGGAAGCCAGATGGAGAATTGCTCCACATATAACGAGACTCCTAAAAGGAGGGATCCTCACTACCTGTAAGTCTCCCCGGAATACCCCCTTGCTCCTGGTCTTAAAACCAAGCACAAAGGACTATCAGCCCATACAGGACTTAAGGGAGGTAAACAAGCAAGTGGAAACTGTCCACCCTATGGTTCCAAATCCGTACACCCTCCTCAGTCTCTTGGGCCCAGAGCACCACCATTACACTGTCATGGATCTCAAAAATGCATTCTTTTGCATCCCACTGGCCCCTATTAGCCAGCACATATTTGCTTTTAAATGGACTGACCCTGATACTGGGGTTTTGGGGCAACTCACTTGGACAAGACTGCCTAAGAGGTTCAAAAACTCCCCTACTCTGTTTGACGAGGCACTTAGCTGAGATCTTATTGCCTTCTGAGCTAAGTTCCCCAAGTGTACCCTACTCCAATAAGTAGATAACTTACTTTTGGCTACAAAAACCCAGGAAGCCTGTAAAGAGACCACCTAGTCATTACTAATGACACTACAAACTTTGGGGTACCAGGTCTCAATTATAAAAGCCCAACTCTGCCAACAGAAGGTTACTTACCCGGGCTATATCATAGAAAAGTGCAACCGGGCACTGGCGCCCAGCCAAGTCCAAGCAGTGCTGCAAATACCTACCCCCACCACAAAACGCCAGGTTCAAGAATTCCTTGGGGTGATGGGATATTGCAGGCTATAAATTCTAGGATTTGCCGAGATAGCCAAGCTTCCGTATGCCTGTACCAGAGAAAATCAGCCCCTGGCTTGGACAGAAGTAGAACAACGGGCTTTTAACAAACTTAAGACTGCCCTAACTACCACCCCAGCCTTGGCCTTCCGGTTGTTTGTACATAAAAAACAGGGAGTCATGCCGGGTGCGGTGGCTCACACCTGTAATCCCAGCACTTTGGGAGGCCGAGGCGGGCAGATCATGAGGTCAAGAGATTGAGATCATCCTGGTCAACACGGTGAAACCCCGTCTCTACTAAAAATACAAAAAAATTAGCCAGGTGTGGTGGCACACGCCTGTGGTCCCAGCTACTCGGGAGCCTGAGGCGGAAGAATCGCTTGAACCCAGGAGACGGAGGTTTCAGTGAGCTGAGGTTGCACCACTGCACTCCAGCCTGGCAGCAGAGCAAGATTCCGTCTCAAAACAACAAAAAACAAAAAAACAGGGAGTCACTAAGGGGGTTCTCACCCAGACATTAGGGCCATGTTCCCGGCCAGTCGCTTACCTTTCACAAAGACTTAACCCTCTAGCCTCTGGGTGGCCAGCTTGTCTGAGGTCAGTAGCAGCTACAGCCCTGTTAGACAAGGAGGCAAACAAACTAAACTTGGGGCAGGAGTTAAACTTAGTGACACCCCACCCGGTGGAGTCACTACTCTGTGGAGCTCCAGGAAAATGGATGTCAAATGCCTGCATAGTTCAATATCAGGCCTTACTTTTAGACCAGCCCTGCATAAAGTTTTAAAGGCTACAGTTTTAAACCCAGCCACGCTGCTACCTAATAGCGAGCCAGAAAAGCCCATACATGACTGCCAGCAAATAATAGATGTCATCTGCACCGCTCGACCGGATCTCACTGATGTCCCCCTACAGAATCCGGAGGAGGTACTGTATACTGATGGCAGCAGCTTCATGGTCGACAGAGTCAGGTATGCCAGGGCAGCTGTGGTCACTCTCAATAGGGTTATTTGGGCCCAGGCCCTTCCTCATGGAACCTCGGCCCAGAAGACAGAACTCATAGCTCTGACAAAGGCCTTAGAATGGGCGGAGGGAAAGACTATCAACATTTATACTGTTAGCCAGTATGCCTTTGCTAAGGCTCATGTACATGAGGCTATTTATTAAAAAAGAGAACTACTTACCTCAGAAAAAAAGACCATCAAAAACAGAAGAAATCCTAGCCCTGCTAGAGGCTATATGAAAGCCCAAGGCAGTGGCATTAATACACCGCAAAGGACACCAGAAGGGAAATTCACCAGAGGCGAGGGGAAACAGGGCAGCTGACCTACAAGCCAGACAGGCAGCCTTGGGACCAGTAAAACCTCTGACTCTTCTTGTGACTCTGCCGGCCCCAACCCTGCCCCCTACCCCTACGTACTCACCTGATGAAGAAAACTTTGCTAAAGAACAAGGGGGCATACAAGATGGTAAATTCTGCCAGACACAAGGAATGTGGTCCCTGAGGCTGTAGGACGGGCCCTAGTTAAGGACACACACCAGGCCACTCACTTAGGACAGACCAAACTAACTGAGCTGCTAAAAGCCAAGTACTACATTCCCCATTTACATAAACTTATCAAGGAAATCACTACTCGGTATAATATATGTGCCCGAGTAAATCCGGAGGGAACAGGTCTAGCCAGGTAGGAGTAAGACTCAGAGGGACTAGCCCTGGAAAGCACTGGGAAGTAGATTTCACTGAAATAAAACCTCCAGTAAATTGCTGTAAATACTTCCTTGTGTTTATAGATATGTTCTCTAGATAAGTCCAGGCCTTCCCCACTAAGTCCGAGACTGCTTTGGTGGTCACAAAAAAACTATTACAGGACCTTGTTCCTCGGTTCGGCCTCCCTCTAACACTGGGTTCAGACACTAGGCCCGCCGTTACTGTATGAATTTCTCAGGGCCTAGCCAAGGCCCTGGGTATATCCTGGAAATTACACTGTGCCTATCATCCCCAGAGTTCAGGACAGGTCGAACTAATAAACTGAACCCTAAAAGAAACCCTGACAAAGTTTATCCTAGAGACCAGTGAAAATTGGGTCAGCCTGCTTCCTTTTGTCCTCCTCTGCGTCTGATGCACACCCTATCAGAAAGGCTTCTCCCCTTTTGAAATCATGTTAGGCAGGCCCTGTCCCTTACTCCCGAGACCTGCGGATACCGTGTATGCTGAAGGCCGTAACTATACACTCCTCAAGTCCTTACAGGTGCTCCAGTCTGTTCAATCCCAGGTACGCTAGCTCATTAAAGACACCCGTCCCACCCCATTGGACTTGCAAACCAGCCAACACACCCTTTCCAGCCTGGAGACTCTGTCCTTGTTAAAAGATTCACCACCTCCGGCCTCACCCCTACCCTGCTAGGTATCCTAACCACACCCACCGCACTCAAGGTGAACGGACTAACAGCCTGAATTCATCATACCCACATCAAGACTGCCCCACCAGAAGAACAATGAAGCATCAGCCATTCATCCTCTGATTCACTAAAACTAAGACTTGTGCGCTCTTCGCAGTCACCACCCTCACCATCCTAATCCGTGCTGTAAATCCCTATAGCAACCCCCTCTTAGAACAAACAAACAATACTAACCTACTGGAGGAATTAATAATTTAATTCTTGTAAATAAAACAAGGGGGGAATGGGACATGGTAAAAGCCCCATAAAACTGCATATCTCAACCATACCTTGGCTTTCTGTTGAAACTGCTCTCTGTAACCCTGATGTGACAGGCAAGCAGTCCAAACGCAGGCCATCTTGGCCCCTGCGACTTGTAATAAGTAATTAATGTCTGTAATGTCCACCGCAATGTGTAAACTAACGCTTATCTTAACTTCTGTGAATCACTTAAGCAACAATCGAAATGTCCAAGGTCCCCTGGCCCTCGGAATGTCCGGAGCCCCTCACCCTCACCTCCACCCAGGAGGTGGTTTACAGAATGTCCAAAGTCCACTGGCTCTCCGAATGTCCAAAGCCCCTAACCCCACCCCTGCCCAGGAGGTGGTTTACAGGCATAAAAGGTCTTGACACCCTCCTTTTAGGGCCACGGGTTAGAGAGACGCGAGTCCTCCATGGTCACCAGCAATAAATGACCCTCTGAATTGGCTTACTTTTGTCTCAGTGGTGATTCTGTACTTGCTGACTTACAACACTTGAAACAAGTTTCTGGATTTTATTTTAGTACTAAGAGGTTTCTTGAAATGATATAACTAGTTATTCAAACAATATTTTAAAATTATCACACTTATTTTAAAATTCTATAATTTTGAATCTTGATTTTCTAAACAACTGAGTGTCTTGTATTATTATGAACTCAGATTTTATAAAATAATTTTGTCTATGGAATCTCTGAAGTTTATTCACAGTGGTTAATCCAGAAAGGCTTTCTTTTTATAGCACAAGTTTTTACCTTGGACTTTGAACAATCCATAAACTCTTTGAGATGGGATATAACATTTTGTACATGTGCAAATTTCTCTGTGACAGAATCCATAGCTGTCATCAACTTTCTCAAAGAAGCTGGAAGTCTAGATGAGTTGAGAAGTTGAAGCCTCATAAGTGTTATTAACTCCTGGATTCCAAGAATTTTAAAAGTCTCATTTTTAAAATCTGAGTGAGAGACATATGGGTTTTTGAAATAATATTTTATCTAAATGTCTGATTGCTTAAAATAGTTCATAACCAAGTATAATACATTTACAAAGAATGAATATCCTAAAGGCAAAAACTATCAATACATTTTTAAAACAATGTATCAATGTTTCAGAGTGAGGAGGTATTTGATATGTAAAGATAACCAGATAGACAGATAGGTATGATTCCAAAAGGTTTGTACTAAAAGAAGTCTTGATCTATTTGCTAACATCTTACAGAATACTGGAGAAATGAAAAAGCTTTAACTATTTCATTGTGAAAACACAGTCATTAAACTCTAAGGCATTGTTGAGGCATTGAGTGTGGACATTGGGATCTCTATGATGTCACCTTCTCACCACAGTGTAAAACCTGTGCTCTAAATGAAGTTCTGGAAGGGAATGTCAGTTCCAAGCTGTTTGAATTACAGATACTTTTTTTTTTTACTGTTTTTGAGAATTAAAATTATTCTTTCTCTTGTTTTAATAAGTACCAGGACAATTTTAGTTTGTACCACTGGAAGCCAAGAGAGAGACAGAGAAAGAGAGAGAGAGAGAGAGAGAGAGAGAGAGACAGAGAGAAGCATTTTTCTTATTGAAAGAAGCAAAACTAAATATTCTAGAAAATAAAACCACCACTATTATTCTACATTAAATTTAATCAGCATACTTTAATTTACTAATTATTTGTTTTAAACAAATTAGGGAAATTTTAAAAGATATCTTAAATGTCAAATTCACTTAAATTATTATAAATCTTAAATCCACAACTTAAAAACTTTCCAATTCAATGCAGCATGGAGTGAGAAATGCTATTATTTGCAAATTGCTAGGTTAAACAAGGGTAACAATGTAAAAATGAATACGACATCATTTCTTCGCTCTAAAAGATTGCATTCTAGTGAAGAAAACAGAAATGCGAGAAATTAATCACAATTTTAGCAAAAGTAAAGACAGAAACACTTAAATTTTAAAAATTGTTTTCTTTTTCTTTCAGAGGTTAACCTTGTGTCATTGTTGTACTGAATCGAGCATAAAAAGTCAATACCAAGACAGAAGTAGGCCAAATTGCAGGATCTTTATTGCTGGCAGCCACAGAGGACTCACCTCTCTCCAACCCATGGCCCCGAAGGGAGGGTGTCAAGACCTTTTATATCCGTAAAAATCACCTTGGGAGTGAGGGTGGGTGGAGGTGGGGGTGAGGGGCTCTGGACATTCCGAGGGCTAGGCGACTTTTGACATTCTGATTGTTACTTAAGTGGTTAACAAAAGTCAAGATAAGCATTTGTTTACACATTGTCTGGGTAGGGTGGAAATTACAAGTCACAGGGGCCAAGATGGCCTGAGTTTGGACTGCTTGCCTGTCACATTACGGGTTACAGAGAGCAGTTTCAACAGAAAGCCAAGGTATGGTTGAAGTATGCAGTTTTATGGGGCTTTTACCATGTCACACGTATGTATTATTTTTTTGCAGTTTAAACGACATATTTCTTTTCTTTTTTCTTTTATTTATTTATTTTATTTTATTTTTATTATACTTTAAATTCTGGGGTAGATGTGCAGATCTTGCAGGATTGTTACATAGGTATACACATGCCATAGTGGTTTGCTGCCTCCATCCCCCCATCACCTATATTAGGTATTTCTCCCAATGTTATCCCTCCCCAGTCTTCCCACCCTGACACATTTATTTCTTATAGTTCTATAGACCAGGAGTCTGACATAGTCTCACTGGGCTAAAATCCAGGTGTCCACAGGGTTACATTCTTCTCTGAAGGCTCTAAGGGAGGATCTGTTTCCTTGCTCATTTCTGTTTTTGGCAGAATTGAGTTCTTTGCTGCTGTGTGACTGTGATCCCTGATTCCTTGCTTGCTGTCAGCTGAGGGCTGTTCTAAAGGCCACCTACATTCCTTCACTCATGACTTCTTTATCCGCGTTCAAAGTTGGCAACAGTAGGTTGAATCTCTCTCACCCTTCAAATCTCTCCTTTGACTCCCCTTTCATCTCTCTAACCCAGCCAGGCAAGTTTCTCGGCTTTTAAGGACTAACAATTATAAGATTGGGTTTACTCAGATCATCTTGGATAATTTCCTATCTCGAGATCCTTCACCTTAATCACATCTGCAGTTTCTTTTCTTTCTTTCTTTTTTATTTTTATTTGTTTACTTTTTTGTTGAGACAGAGTCTCACTCTGTTGCCCAGGCTGGAGTGCAGCGGCGTGATCTTGGCACACTGCAACCTCTGCCTCCCGGGTTCAAAGGATTCTCCTGCCTCAGACACCACCACGCCCGCCTAATTATTGCATTTTTAGTAGAACAGAGTTTCATCACGTTGGCCAGGCTGGTCTCCAACTCCTGACCTCAGGTGATCCAAGCGTCTCAGCCTCTCAAAGTGCTAGGATTACAGGCGTGAGCCACCATGCCTGGCCTGTAAAGTCTCTTTTGATGTGTAAGGTAATATATCACAGATTCCCTCAGAATGAGGACACCTTTGAGAGAGGGGTATATTATTCTGCCTTCTTTATGCCTCTGGTGAAATATTTTTTTTAAAGATTAGGAATGGGGGTTGGTGCTTATGGTGCTAGGTAAGTCATAGATTTGTCTTCTGAGTCACTGACCATTGATCATGGGATAAATGAAAATATGTATGTAATATAAATGGTTTCCTTGGGGTAAGTAGACTGGAATCCTAGACACTGAGAATTGTAGGTCTTGCTCTTCTTTTTAGTTCAGGGATAAGAAAATAGCATGCCTAATTATATTAGTGTATATTCCTTCAGAGCAAGCATCGGTGACTGACACACCTTCTCTTCTGGGCCAGATTTTTTTTTTTTTTTTTAAATCATGGTCTCACATAATTCTCTGCTTTTCTAGGGATCCTTTAGAAAGAAAGTCTGATCCTTAATGTTTAATTTGCCTCCAGCTCATCTTCAGCAGTGACAACATAAGGGAATGGAATTTGGGACATTGAGAAAAATGAATTATGCCTTCTAAAAAGATTAAAGTAATTTATATTTTTCAGATCCTCCATCTACTTTTTTTTTTTTAGAGTATGGCAGCATCTCGGCTTACAGCAACCTCTACCTCTTGGGTTCAAGCGATTCTCTTGCCTCAGCCTCCCAAGTAGCTGGGATTAAAGGCGCCTGCCACCACACTCGGCTAATTTTTGTATTTTTAGTAGAGACAGGATTTCACCATGTTGGCCAGGATGGTTTTGAACTCATGACCTCAAGTGATCTACCTGCCTCAGCCTCCCAAAGTGCTGGGATTACAGGCATGAGCCACTGCATCCAGCCCTCCATCTACTTTTGATCTCAACTCCAGATTAGATGTCTTGGAACTCTTAATACAGGAATGGTGAAAATGCAGTAATTCAATAAGTATTTATTGGGTGCCTACTATGTGTAAGACCAAGCAGTCCAAAGATCTCCAAGGATGAGGCAGTGTGGTAATCTAATCAAAACAGCTATCTAGCCAACTCCATGTTCTTGTGAAATGGCTGGCTTGTTCATTTGGAATTTGTGCACTTCCCTCAATTGTTTAATAAGAAGCCAGGAACTTAATTCTTCCTAGGGTTATGCCCCTTTAGTCAATTAATTATTTGTTTTTTAAAATAGATATTGTCACAGCTCTACCACCACCATCCTTTACTTCCTCCAACTCAAACCCTCCCCAAATTACCATCTTTTTTTCCTTTGAGACACAGTCTCATTCTGTCCCCAGGCGCCAGGCTGGAGTGCAGTGGCACTATCTCGGCTCACTGCAACCTCCACCTCCCAGGATCAAGCAATTATCTGGCCTCAGCCTCCCGAGTAGCTGAGACTACAGGTGCAAGCCACCACGCACAGCTAATTTTTGTGTTTTTAGTAGAGATGGGGTTTCACCATGTTGGCCAGGTTGGTCTCCATCTCTTGACCTCATGATCTGCCCGCCTCGGCCTCCCAAAGTGCTATGATTATAGGTGTGAGCCACCACGCCCGGCCCCAAATCACCATCTTGAAGTTTTGCTTATCATTCTGTAAATGCAGTTATAGCAATATATAGTATTGTTTTGTGAAGATTTAAAATATTCCATGAAAAGCATAGCTCCACTTAATTTTCTACAGGAAGTATTCTAGATTCTGTCTTATCTTCTATTCTTCATCTATTATCAAGATTTTAATATTGGTTAAAATTTTCTTATTTTGAAAATAAGAATTCTTTCTTACCTGTGAAAAACGGATATAGATACAAGTAAATCTACATAAAATGGACAAAAATCCCTGTGAATATTAATGCTAAAAAAAGATTAATTAGATTTTTATATTTACAAATGAAACTAAAATTAGGAAAATATACTTATTTTACATTGATTATATTCATAATTCTTTACATTTTCTTTACAAATGTTTCAGTTACTTATAATTATGGTATATCTTTCTGACAAACTGTATGATAGCATAAAGCTACATTAATTATTTTGCATTTGACTTTATCTTCATTATATTTTTGTTCATCATTTTCATTAAACTTTCAAGTCTTCCTTAATCTACTGATATTTTCATTATTCTCTGCTGAAACCCAATTATGTCAACACTGACAATTTTCTTTTTCAATGGTTAGTTGGCCTATCTCTACTATAATTATTATTATTTTTTTTTGAGACGGAATTTCACTCTTGTGGCCAGGCTGGAGTGCAGCAGCATGACCTTGGCTCACTGCAACCTCAGCCTCCCAGCTTGAAGTGATTCTCCTTCCTCAGCATCCTGAGTAGCTGAGGAAGGTTCTTGCCATCATGCCTGGCTAATTTTTTTGTTTTTAGTAGAGACAGGGTTACACCATTTTGGCCAGGCTAATCTCGAACTTCTGACCTCAAGCAATCCACCTGCCTCCGCCTCCCCAAGTGCTGGGACTACAAGTGTGAGTAACTGCTCCCAGCCTATGCTATAATTTTGTCAGTGGCTTTTTAACTTGAGCTTAGTGTGACTTTCATTACCTAAAATTCTTCAATTTGCAATTAGTTTGCATTGTCTTTCCATTGTGTTGGGTATTTTGCACATTAGATTATCAGAAGAGACAGATCAAGGAGGATATTGACAGAAAATATATTATGATAGAAGAGATGGTTGAAATCAGATTCCCTTTGTAGTATGCAATTCATTAGCAAATAATGTCATTTACACAAGTTTGTGTTATGAAATACCAAGATAACCTTAATGCTCCCTCAGCTTGACTAAACTTCAGATAGATTTCTTTCTAAAGATAGGCTCCTGACTTCCCTTTTCTTACAGCATTTACTCTAAGTAACGTAATTGCAAATTTTTAACTGCCTTTTTGTGCATATAAATTTCTTTAACAGATTTGCCATAGTTAAGCTTCTTGGCATGTTTAAGACAGAGGGAATATCATATTCAAGTATCTAGGAACTAACTATTTGAAATTTAATTTTTGATGAAGATAAGACTTCTACCTTTCAGTATCTTAGAGAGGGTGGGTGCAGAAGTTTGATATAGGCACCTTGCTTCAATCTGTCATTAAGATATCAGAAAGTTTTCTTTTGGGCAAGACCCAGTTAGCAAACACAGGTGGCCTAAGATTTTCCCCCTCACTCCACCCCAATTCGTAAACTCCAGACCTTTGATTCAATGGTGTGGTGTTCAATCTCTTTCCCAATTGTAATATCTTGTAAAATCTTCCTTGTCCATTTAACTTTGCCCACTACAATTTTTCCTTGACAATGTTTTTCTCTAATTCATTTACTTAACTGCTAGGACTCATATAATGATTCTAAGCTAACCGTATATATTTCAACATTTTGCAATTGGTAGAGGGTTACTGTTTTCTACAGTCAGTCAAGAAACTTTGAAAAGAATAAATCCTCTTTATTAGCATGTTTACTGTTTATCCTTAAGAGATATATTGTTATCTTTATTATTCAAATTGCAAAAGTTTGATTGTGAAGAGCAAGGTCTCTGCCTTATATTCTTTTAATCTCTGTAATGCCTAATACAATATCTACCACGTAAAGAAAACCACAAAAATGTGGTGATGTTATATGAACATAGTCATTTGTTTCAAAAATTTATATCTCAAAACAGTAAAGACAAAATCACAAGTTATATTTTAATTTCAGTGTACCTACTTACATTTCAGAGAACACAAATATAAAACAAGTAAAAATAACCTAAATGTCCAATCGTAGAGAATTTAATAACTAATAAAAATTGTGTATGAAATGGAATAATGGGCAAAATGTATGTCAAAATATGTAATCGGAGGAATGACAGATTACACACCTGGGATAAGAAATAGACAAGATTGGACTGTGATATTCTGTGATTACTGAGAAAAGTAGCTATCAAATAATTTGGCTCTGGTGAAAATGGCATAGAGCCAACATAAAAGGGCCATGAACAATTCAGTGTGCAAATAAATAATAAATTAATAAATACAAATGATCAAACACATTAATATTTAAAAAACCTAGGAGTTCATAGTGATATTTTCAACAAGGAAAGAGGGAGGGAGGGAAATAAGAAAGAAAAGGAAGGAAAGAAAAAAGAAAGGAAGGAAGAAATCTGACTAATTTTATAGAATCAGAATAACCATGGCACCAATTCCTTATTCTAAAACTTGACATTTAAAAGAAAAAATGTAGACATTGATTCTGACTTTTCTGCACAAATTATTTTATTTTAACCAAATCATCTTAGTTGACAGAAGAAAAATTTTCTAACAGTTAAATTCTGGCAAATAAATACGGAATAATGAAATTTTACAAATCACCATTTACAATTGCTGTTGAAATCATTGATTCAGGCAATGTTTATCAATGAAATGTTAATTGGGAACTTTATAAAAAATAATCAAGTTGCTTGATTGAACCCAATGATCAATCTCAGCCTCCATAAGTGTATGAAACGTAGACATTTTATGTTATATGACTGTATGCAATATAAAGCTGAAAAAGAAATATCTAATCTAAATGCACTCAAGCTTCTAGAGCTAAATTATATTACGATAAATACAAAGAAAGAGGAAAAGTTCATTGACATCACAAAGACTCAAACAAACAAACTCAGAGTGGAAGACTTTGCCAGTCAACTGTATTGATTTTCTATCAGCAGCATAACATTACAAAAGATTTAGCGGCCAACGCAAACTTTGTTGTCTTACAGTTCTGTAGGTTAGAAGTTAAAATGGGTCTCACCAGGCAAAAATCAAGGTATTGTCAGGGCTATAACTCTTTTTGGTGTCTCTATTGAAAAATCTGTTTATTTGTTTTATCCATTTAATAGAGACCACTCACATTCCTTGATTCATGATCCACTTCCTTTATCTTCAAAGCCAGAAATGTTGCAGCTCTCTGACCATTCTACTGCAATATCATTTCCCTCTAATTTTCCACTTGTCTGTCTCTTCCACTTTAGGTATTCTTGTGATTAATCACATTAGGCCCATCTGGATAATCCAGGATAATCCCCACCTGAAGATTTTTAATTTAATAACATCTACAAAATCCACTTCTTTATGTAATGTAACATATTTACAGGTTCTGAGAATCAGAATAGGACATATTTTGGGGCCATTAATCTGCCAACCTCAACTACTGATACATTTTCTTTAACAAGTCAATGGCATTGAAAAGTTAAAAGTAAAGATCATTGTTCTAGGTTTAAATATGCATCAGATACAAAAAAGATTGTTACATGTGGTCATTTTCAATACTAATTTAAACTTAAAGGCAATTTTGTTAGGTGTAATGATTGCATTATAGTTTTGTGAGAAAATGTTCTGGTATTTTAAAGATACATACTGAAGTATAGAGGGGATTATGTACTTTTTGGACTGTCTTTAAAATATCTCAGCTACAAACAAAAAATAAAAGGGGAAGAATAAGAGAACCAAAATGGAGCTATACCTATATATTAGTAAATACATTATAGGAATCCATTATACTCTTTATTTTTATGTATACTTGTGAATTTGGATACTAAATATTATAAACATATAGTTTTTGAAAATAGATTATAAAGTTTTATGTACAATATAAACCTATTCTTTTTTTTTGTTAAAAAAAAAGAATGTGAATGTGTATGAATACTGTGAAAAGGTATATAATCTATTAACTATATTATTTCCTGAAGAAGCAAATATGGATAACAACCTTTCTTTCACTTTTTTGACTTGCCTATATTTTATAACTACAATGAGTATGTATTTTGGGGATAAGTAGAGTTAATGATGAAAATGAGAGGCAACAGAGGCACAGATTTATATCTTCCAAGGTTCAGAAAATTAGAAACACAACATACTGAGCACACACTTCCTGCCAGACATTGTACCCGAAACTATAGTATAGATTTCATAGGATCCTTATGGTAGTCTCATTAGCTTCATATTATTTTCCGCATAAAGTAAATCCTTCAATGGCATACAGCAAGCAAATAATAATTTGGGATTTAAGTACATATCTGGTCTGGTGTTAAATCCTATTGTTTTTCGAAATGCCATGCTGACACTACTCTTTTTCCCTATGCTCAGCACAAACAGGCGCATGCATACATTTATCAGGGAGAGTTCAAGTTCCAGCTATTTGTTGATCTGGAAAACTGGGTCACTTCCTTTCAGACCCAGCTTGCACTATGGGTCTCAATAAGCAAAACTGCCATCTACTTGAGAAATAAGTAACACTTAAATGGCATTGCCACACTTGTTCCTATTCTAGAGCCTCTTGGGATTATTTTTAATTCCCTCATCCCTGCTGAACTCTGTAACTGCATTCCACACAGCTCTAATTCTAAGAGAGGTCCACTGTAGGAAATCCTCTCCTTCCCAAAAGGCATCGTACATGGTTCCCTAAAGGTCTGCTCAGTGCTCCACCACTATTCTTTTGGACATGAAGCATCTAAGTCATGTCTTATTTGTCATCATAATGCTTGGTAGAAAAAGTGGTATTTGTTTTACCTAAACATAAGGAAGGTGAATACTGCAGCATAAAAACAGTGTTATTTACAGAAAGAGAGCAGATTGCTTTTACTTACTTGCAATGCAACTCACAATTCTGTCTTACAAAAGCAGCATCCATCCAGAATTTTAACAGCATGACCATAGAAATAAACATTGATAAATTTATAAAATTGGTTCCATCAAAATAAAGGCAGGACTGGTTTGTGGAAATCTAGCATTAAGCTTTCCTCACTAAAAGCTAAAATTTAAAAAGCTTAATGCTAAAAAACTGTGGGTATCCTCTGATTTGGGAATTTATTAGAGAATTTATGTGATGTGTCCTTGGTCTTTTAGAATATAACACATTAATTCTATTTAAAATCCAAGTTCTTAATAAGCCTGATGTCTTTTGCACTCATTGTACAACAAAAACAGACTACATCCTTAGCAACAAACATGCTGAGCACCACACAAATTTCCAACCTGTTATTCTCTAAGTTCTGCTTTTTTCTGCCTCATAAAATGTATGTAATCCACCCAGATCCTTTGCAGCCCTCCCACCAGAATTTCAGTTGTATTATTTTTCACTAGAGCTACAGATGTATACCCCTGGTGGATCCACCTGCTTTCAGTTTGTTTTACCCTTCTTCAAACCACCTTCTACAGTAAAGCCAGTGGTTTTCCAAAAAGCAAACATACCTAATATGCCAGTTATTTAGCATGATATATATAGTCCTTCATAATTTTAGCTTTTGCTGACTTTTCAACTGCATCTCTTATTACTTCTCAGCCTTCACTCTGCATTCAAATAATCAAAAATCACTTGCATTTTCTTAAACAAAAACAGATTATATCTTAAGCCTTAGAAAGGACACCTTTCCACCCATACTTCTGCATTTTTCCCTATCCATAGACAAAAAACAATCTGTTTCCATTCAGCAATGGCCTTTGGGAGTACCTCCAGACACTGCATTCTCTTTTCCTAAACCAACTGCCTTAATGGCCCTACAATAGGCCTTTGATTCTCCTCTCACTTTTCTCTTCTTCTCTGTATGTCTCCCCCAACTAGGCCTTGCATTATTCCCAAATTCTGTCTAAGTTAAAGACATTTATCTAAACAAAAGAGAGAGATCCTTCAAAATAAAACTGCCACTCCCTCTTTCAAGAATTCCTACCCCTTTCATCCATTTTTACTATTTAGAAACACTTCTACAATACATTAAATCTCAACCCAGATATCATCTTCTCTGCTAAGCTGTCCTTACTATTTCCAACTGGACCAAAGCTCTCACTTCTCTCTGTTCCCATACCATGATTTTCATACTTCTGTAATACTTATGTGATTTCTTGTCTTATGTCTCTGCACTGTGAGCATTTAGAGGTCAAAGTTCATCTTCTACATTCAATTCCTGGGATGGAAACTGAAACATAACTTATGGTTTGCAAATTTCCTTGAACTAACTTAAAAAAAATCTTGTCTCTATTCTATTCACCATTTTAATGCTCATTCTCTTCACCTCAGGTCTTTTGTAAGCAGTTCCATTGGTTCCTATATGAACCAACATGAACATATTTCAGTGTGAACATATTTGAATGAGGTGATATATAAGGGAATGTTTGTAAAGTCTGGAAGGAAGGCAGGGAGTATCCATATTTGTTTTATAAAGGCTAACAAAGAAATGATTTCAGTGAGTTATTCCCTCATAAAACATTATTATGTATGCATATATGGCATTTACTCCTCTGTTTCATATAAAAGGATGACTAAATTATGGAAATATGAATATAAAAACATATGAAGCATTTAAAGCATTTAATTGAACTACATACAGCTAACAAAATCCAATAAATGAGAGCCTTGAAGTAATGCATCACAGTATTTGCACAATACATTTTTTGAAAATGTACAAACATTGCCTCTTGAAAATATATACATTGATAATGTGAGGAAGAAAATATTGACACAATAACAACAATTTTTAAATTGCTAACTCCAGTTGAAAAATGTTTTGTCATCTGTAGCACCTATAAAGTAGAGACTTATCTTCTCTATCAAAATGAAAAACATAAAAGAAAAAAAAGGCCCAGGACCATATGGTCTCTTAAATTATACCCAAATTTTACCAGTTGTGCATAGGACTGGTACATCTACGTTTCAATCCTACTGAAACTGAGGAACCCTTCCTGACTCATTCCTTGAAGCAGTATCACCCTAATAACAACCCAGGAAAGAAAAAAAGGAAACAAAAAAGAAAACTGCAGGTCAATATTCCGGATAAACAGAGATGCAAAAATTCTCAACAATGTAGTAGCAAACCGACTCTAGCAACAGATCACAAAGATAATACACCCCCACTAAGTGGGTTTTGATCTAGGGATTCAAGCATGGAACTTATGCAAATATACAAATCAAAAATGTGATTTATCACATAAACAGAATTAAAAACAACAACCATATAATCATCTCAATAGATGCAGAAAAGGCATTCAATAAAATCTAACATTGCCTCATGATAAAAACCCTCAACAAATTAGACATCAATGGAACATACATCAAAATAATAAAAGCCATATATGACAAACCCATAGCCAACATCACACTGAATGAGGAAAAGTTAAAAGTGTTCCACCCAATAAACACGATAAGGATGCTCACTCTCACAACTTAATCTATAGATTTAATGCAATCTCAAGAAAAATCCTGGCAAGTTATTTGGTTATTGACAAACTTATTCTAAAATTTATCTAGAAACATAAAACACTTAGAATAGCCAACTCAATGTAGAAAGAAAACAGCAAAGACAGAGAACTGATTCTACCCTATTTCAAAACTCACTATAAAGCTGCAGTAATTAAGATATTGTGCTATTGGCAAAAGCACAAGAAAAGGACAAATAGATCAATGGAATAAATAGAGAGCCTAGAAATAGAACCACATAAATATAGTCAACTAATTTTTGACAAAGGCACAAAGGCAATAGAATTAAGCAAAGATAGTCTTTTCAACAGACAGTGCTGGAATAACTAGATATTGATATCCCAAAAAATAAATCTAGACACAGATCTTACTCACTTAGCAAAAATTAAGTCAAAATTACCACAGACTTAAACATAAAACATGAAAAAAAACTTCTAAAAGATAATTCCGTCAGTCTATTTTGCATTGCTATAAGGGAATACCTGAGATTGGGCAATGTATAAAGAAGAGAGGTTTATTAGGCTCAAGGTCCTGAAGGCTGAACAAGCATGGCACCAGCATCTGCTTGTCTTCTGATAAGGACCAGGAAGCTTCACTCAGGGCAGAAGGCAAAGTGGAAGCAGGCATCTCTTATGGTGAGAGAGGGAACAAAAGAGGGTGAATAAGGTTCTAGGTTCTTTTTAACAATCAGTTTTTTCCTGTGAACTAATAGAACAACCAAACTCACTCATTAACAAGGGGTGGCATCAAGCCATTTATAGAGAATCTGCCTCTATTTTTCAACACCTCCCACAGGGCCGCACCTCCAAAATTGGAGTTCACATTTCAATGTGAGATTTGAAGAAGATAAAACATCCAAATCTTACCAATAACCTAGATAACTTTGAGTATGGTCATGACTATGTAAAACATGAAAGGCTTGGTACATAAAAGAAATAGTCGACAATCTGGATTACATAAAAATTAAACACTTCTTGTCCAAGAAAGGCAATGACAAGGAGAATACAAGCCACATATTAGGAGAAAATAATTGCAAAAGACACATCTTATGAAGGATTGCTATCTGAAACATGCAAACAACTTCTAAAACTTAGTAGCAAAACAACCCAATTAAAAAATGAGCAAAAGATTGAACATATAGCTCACTAAAGAAAATGTATGAAGGATAAGTAAATATATGAAAAAATGTTCAGCACCATATGTCATAAGAGAATCAGAAATTAAAATAATGATGAGATACTACACTTCCTCCTCCTCATGGGGCAATCATCACACACTTCATTCTGAGCTCATAAAAACCGTGGACTCAGCCAGCCTCAGACTTTCATCACAACTACCTCCCTGCAGATAGGAGCTACACACTTTGGGTCTCCTCTCCTCTGAGAGCTGTTTGATTACCTAATAAAACTCTCTCCACCTTGCTCACCCTCTAGTTATCAGCATAACCTCATTCTTCCTCAACACAGGACAAAAACTCAGGACTCTCCGAATGGCAAGAGCAAAAGGAACTGTAACACTTTCCTGGATGGCTCACAGAGCTGCAGGCCAGAACTAAAGGAGCTGTAATATGTTCCTGGCTGGCTCACTGGACTGCAGATGGTGACATGCTCCCAGTCTTTGGGAGTGAAATGTGGTGACCCTTCTCGAGGCTCAGACCTCGGGATTCCCTAAGCCAGAGCAGTAACACTATAGACCTTCTGCTCTCTGCCGATGCTGGGTGGCCACTCCACACAATGGGAAGCAGCAGTGGGGTTGAACTAGCCCAGGAACTGTGGGCCAGAGTGGGGCAGCAGAACTGAAAAAGCTGTAACACAAATGGGCTGAAACATACCCTCTTGAAACGTGCTCCCCCCATTTGCCACACTGTGGGCAATGAAAAGGAGAGAGGAGCTGCAGCCCTCTGGGAGCCCAGATATCAGGGCTCCCTGAGCCAGGACTGTGACAGTGTAACACCCTCTTTGGGGCTCTGCAGTTGCTGGTGTCTGAGCTTTGGGGCACCACCACATTCCCTTCATCTGGACAGTGTCCACAGTGGAAGCCTCTTGTGGTACATCTGGTCCAGCTGCAGCCTTGCACAGAGCTAGCACCTATGCCAGTGCCTGCAGCTGCCTACCCCACCACAGCAGCTAGTGCATCTGGCTGTGTGTAGTGGCCAGACCCTGCACTCACTTGCTCACACACCACTCACCACTCTGCACCTGGCTCACTCTTTGCAGGTGTGGGATCTGGGCTGATAGAGCCAAGCACAGCCTGCCTGGCAGAGTGGGCAAAATGAGTTCAGCAGGCATGAGAAAACTCAAGCAGAGGTGCTGCCAACCACAGAAGTTTCTGGTTAGTGAAGCAACACCCAAAGGATCCTGTGACAAAATGATACAGCCAATTTGGAAGACAATTGGCAGTTTCTTGTAAAATCAATCATACTTTTAACATAGGTTCCAGCAATTGCTCTCATTTGTATTTATCTAGAAGAGTTGAAAACTTAAGTCTATGTGAAAATCTTCACATAGATGTCTATAGCCGCTTTATTTATAATTGCCAAAACTTGGAAGCAACCAAAAATTTTTTTGTAGGTGATTGGATAAATAAACTGTGGTATATTCAGAAAATGAAATATTCTTTGCTGAAAAGAAATGATCAAACCATGAAAAGACATGGAGGAAACTTGAATGTATATTACTAAGTGAAGGAAGCCAGTCTGAAAAGGCAACATACTGTATGATTCCAATATGTCATTTAGAAAAAAATAAAACTATGGAGGCAATAAATCAGCAGCTGTATGGGTTGGGGTGGGGTAAAGGGTGAATAGATACAGCATGTATTTGGGGGCAGTAAAAGTACTCCGTATGTACAGTGCTTTGATGGATACATGTCAACACATATTTGTCCAAATCTAGAGAATGAATGTACAACACCCAAAGTGAACCCTAAGGTAAAACTATGGAATTTGAGTGATTACATATCAATGTTTAGAAATTGTAATAAATGTACCATTGTGGTGCAGGATGTTAGTACTAAAAGAGAATGTGGATATGTGTAGAAAAGGGGTATATGGGAAGTCTGTGATATGTGCTCACTTTTGCTATGAACCTAAAACTGTCTTTAAAAAATAAAGTCTATTAATTTTAAAATATTCATGGGCACAAAGAAAATTGGAAAGTTCTTTTTTTTTTTTTGATGTTTTCATTATTTGCATTCTCAGCTAACTGACCCATATTTTCAAATCAACATGGATGGTGTTGCAATATTTTAAAACATTTATTTCAAAAAATTACCTATTTATCTTACTTTTAAAGCATGGTTAGTAAAATATTTAAAATCACATACGTGGCCAACATGATACTTCTTTTGAACAGTACTTCTCTAGAAAAATAGCAGATTTACGTTTCCCATATTAAGCTACCTCCAACTGTAACATTCATTGAAATAAATGGTGGCTTTTTTTCCTCTTTTGGTTAAATTGTAAAGTTAATTTAGTAAATAAATGTGTGAAGAAGATCTGGTCTATTATTTCTACTCTGTACTCTATCCACATACCTGCTAATGTTTCTCAAATAACACTTTCAGTCCTTTCTTCTGTTCATCTCATCTCTTTTTATTATTATGTGTTGTGGGTATGTTTTATAGCATTATGTATGTTTTTCAGGAAGCAATTTAAGGGCACAGGACTTTACCCCAAGAACACCTGAACAGGAGATATATATATATATATATATATATACACACACATGCACTATAAATATGTATATTATATAAGCTACATAATGCTTAGTATATTAACTGTACATTATATTATAAATATATGTATATATGCATATGTGTGTATGTAATATTTTATATAAATATAAAGTGAATAAAATTACAAGTTTATTTATGGCTAATTTCTTAGAAAATGCCAGTGTCTTCAAAGAATAAACAAATGTCCCATAAATAGCTATTTCAAAAGTAATTAATTTTATTTAAAAGATACCAAATTTACACTGCAGACGTTTATTTGTTATGTGTGATAGAATTTAAGAGGAAAAATCATATATTTACCTTTTAACTACCTACATTATGATTGGATGATTCTAAACCAAAATTATCATTTATGTGTGATTCTTTGGAGGAAAGAAATTTTGCCATTGTGTTCTAGAAGTCCTTCTTAAAAACGAGCAAAGTAGCTGAATGTCACATAATAATAATTTTGATAGGCTACTTTTGAAAGCAGAACATTTATAGGTGTAAATGTGTATCTGTTTGTGATGCACTCATTGATTGATGTTTTAAAAAAAATGTCATTTACTCATTTGATAGTTCAGAGTACAAATTAATTGAATTGAACTTTTTTTTATAGCAATAAGATATCTTGTAGAAAAGACACTTTCAACCAAAAATAGTGAGGAAATATCTACCAAGGCAACTAGGACTTGACAGATCAGAATTCTGAAGAGAATGAAAGCTCACTGGAGTGAGCTTGGCATATATTTTTCCTGTAAGTTATATACCAAATCCTGAGCTACACAAGGAAGACAGGTAGCCTGAGGCACCAGCTAGAAAAATCAGAATATGAGATGAGGGTTCAGCAGTCATATGTGGTTGGCAACCAAAACTCAAGAATTCAGGTGTACTGAGCAAACAAGGCCTCTGTCTTAACAATCCCAAAGAGAAAGCGCATTAAGGTGAGCACTCATATCGTGTTGCTTTTCCCAATACGCGCTTTACAAATATCTATGTAGTTTCATGGCCAAAAGCTAATAAACTAAGTAAAATTCTGGGGAAGTTCAAAACTTTTGGAAGTTTCATAGAATAGAGTTAATAGAAATTAGAATTCAGTCTGTCAATGGAGAATGACCCTGGAAAACACACTAGTCTTCCACATGGGATTCCGGAATTGAGGCAAGTTAGGAATAAGATAAATCTGAACATAAATCTACCCTAATAAAATATTTGAATCCAATTCTGCATAAGTTTAATCCCAAATTGAATTATGATAATTTATCCCTACTCTAGCTTCATGGCAGAAAGCAACTTTAATTTTCTTTAAAGGTAATATTGTTCAGTGTCGTTAATAATCTCTACAAGGCTTCATAAACAATGTCTGAAAGTCTATCAAGGATTACTATTATATCAAAAAAAAAAGACCAAATGACTGAAAACCCAGGGAGAAGGAAAAACAATAGAGACAGTCCCAAAGGTGATCTAGGTGTTCGAGTTCTTACACATGGATTTTAAAATAACTGTGACTGATGTATTTTTAAAAGATTAAAATTTAACCTGAAAACTGAATATATTTAAAAGATAATTACATGGAAGTTTTAAAACTAAAAATATTATGTCTAAAATTAAGATAGCAAAAGTTTGGTTTAATAGGAGATTGGATATAGAAGAAGAGAGGAGGTAAACAGAGAATGTAGATCATTAAAAATATTCACATTGATTTATGGTAAGCAATAAAGAATGAAAAATATATAGAATAGCTAAGAGAAATTTAGTAATAAATATGCATAACTGGAGACTAAATAGAAGAGGGAAATGGAAAGTAAGAATTATTTGGAGATACCAGTTAAAATTTTTCAAAAGTGATAAAAAATATAAAGATGTAGGACTCCTTCAAAATGAAAAAGGACAAATGCAAAGAGAATCATACCTAGACACAACATAGTAAGACTTTTGAAAACCAAATTTAAAGAGAAGATCTTCAAAAATAACAAGAAAAAATACATCCTACTATCAAAAAGCAACAAGACTGACAGTTTTCTTTTCAACAGAAATGATAGAAACCAGAAGACTATTAAGTGACAATTTAAAAGTGCTAAAATAAAATAACTGTCAAACTAAAATTTTGCATTTAGCCAAATCAGATGGTGAAATGACAATAACTTTTTTTAAAAGTTAGAATTTGTCACTAACAGGTTGACACTGAAAAACAAAAGGAGACTATTAGTTGGAGAAAAAAATAATTACAAATGAAAGCAAAAAAAATTCAGAAAATATATTATAAAGCACATACTTGTCTAAAATAAAGATAATTGTTTCAGGACAACTTCCCAGGTGGCCTTGGATCAACAAAGCTCCTCCCCTTTTCTTGCCCATAGTACTCCGGAGTATCCATAGAATGTGCTGGGAATGCAACATCTGAGATAGGAAAGAATTGGCTGAAACAGGCCAGGCCTTTCTGCTCCATTCCTCCAAAACAGGATGTATTTCAACATGTTACCCCAGTAAGTCACAACGCCCCTGGCTATAAATCCCAGGCTATCCTGGTCCCTCAGATGCGATGCAACTGGGGCATGTGCAGATGAGATTCCACCCACCTTAGAAAGCTTTCCTGAGCCTTAGGGAACCAGCTTGTGATGAATCCTTGGCTTCTGTTGTTCCTTGCTACCTATCTGCAAGTAATAAATTTACTTCATGTAACTTGTGTGTGTGTGGCGGGGGGTATTCTGTCTTACCAGATTCAGACAAGTTGGTAATCAGTGCAAAGAACCTGCTTCATGATGATGATGATAGTGATGATGATAATGATGATGATGTTGACAACCATGATGGCAATGATGATGATGTTGCATTTTGGGGTTTAAAATGTAGAACTGTAATATTCATTTCAACAACAGCACAAGAGGCTAGATCTTAAAAGAAGGCAAATTGTATAGGAAGTGGTAAAAGTACTAAATGATATTAGATTGTATTAAAGAATCCATGTTGTAATTTCCTAGGTAACCATTCATTTTTAATAAAATATTATTAATAAAATAATATCTTTCAAAACGTTATCAATGGGAAAAATGGAATGATTGGTGACAACAACAAAAGTCTCAGATTGATCCAAAAGTAAGAAAGTAAAGAGAAGCAGAACACAGAGAAATAAAGAATATAGGGGAGAATTTGAAGGCAATAGACTTAAACCCAAATATAGCAGTATTTCTATTCATTAAAGGCCAAAAGATTTCCAACTATTTGGTAGATACTACTAAAGCTAGACATAGGCATAGCCTATGAGCCAGTAAGTGCACTCCCAGTCATATAGCTCACAGAATTGCATACATACCCATGTCAAGACAATTACAAGAACTTTATAGCAGCATTATTTGTAATGGCTGAAAACTGAAAACAATCTAAATACCTATCAACTACCAATCTACTAAAATAGATACATCGTATGATATCTTTTCAATAAATTACTATACAATAGAGAAAATTAAATCACTACTAAAGAAAACACATAATTAAATTTGATAACATGTTAAGTAAAAAAAAAAAGAAACATAAAAGAGTGTATAATGCATGAATATACTTAATTCAAAAAGAGTGAAAACTAATAGATGGTTTAAAATCAGGATAATGGTAATCTTTGGAAAGATGAAGAGGTATTGCATGAAAAGTGTCATGGGTTTTACGGTATTCTAGTAATAGTCTTTTTTTAAATATATTTGTCATTTTTTGAAAATCCATTAAGCATGTACTTAAAATTTGTGTACTTTCCTGAATGGTGTTACATGTGAATAAATAAAATAATTTAATGTAAATATGGGTAATGAGAGCTCTCCATCTAAGGTGAATTTTAATATGTAGCATTTTGTAAGTTAAATAAAGTGAATTATGAAAATACCTAGCCAATACTTCATTATTCTGAAAATATGATTTCTTGTTTGTCATCAAAATAAAAAAAAGGTTAAGTCTGTTTTTTAGTATAGTCTCAATCTAGCAAAACAGTGAGTAACTTTCTCTTTATCTAATCCTTTAACCAGTACTCACTGTCTAGTCTATGTATAACTTTAGGTACTTCAAAGAATGTAAATATATAAATGGCATAGTAACACTAGTTTATGTGAAGTGTGAATGAGAGAAAAATTTGCTTCCTGATTAATTTTCTGTTCTAATCTAGCTTACTATCACAGCAACCATCTCCTCAAAGGATGATAAATTTTATTAGTCTAGGAAATCATGACCAAAGCAGTCAGCAAGTTTTGTTAGTTGTTCTTGAGTCATATAATCACTTTTGGAGATGTATAAAAAATGTAAAATGTTTATGTTTTGTATTTTAAATACACTTTACTGGAACAATTCTACCATGATTTCTTCTGTTAATAACATTTGAGAAGAGCAAATAAAACTAAAAATGTGTGGTTTAGAGCTCACATGTCAGGAGAAATATTCTAGAGCTCTCTTCATGAACTGGTTAACCAGATTTTTTCTCAAACTTTAGGGTCTGGTGTGCATTTAAGTTCAGAATGATTATTTGATGGTAGCCTGAAGGGGTTCTTGTGAGAGGTTAGAAGAAGCAAGGCTGCATTTCCAGTGCAACATCTTTCACAAGAGATATTAAATTCAAATTATCCTAGGGAAACATTAAGTCACTTGTTCCACTGTTGATAAATAGAAATGGTATGTGTACCATCTCTTAACAGTACCCTTTCTAAACTTCGCGGTCAGCTTCTGGCCCTTGGTGAGTCTGAAAGTGCTGCTACATCTGCTATAAATCCCCAAAATTACATAATGCATCTCCTTACAGGGTGAGAAAAGCACTGTGGGTTGGTAGAAGAGAAAATATACTACTCTGAAACTTAAAATCTATTAGAAATTGATTCAAAACTCTTGCCAACTTGTTCCTGAATAAACGCAAGTCTGGAAATATGTATATATAAGTTTTGACAATGTATTTGGAAAATAACTTCTGTTTTACTCAGAAAAGTATGTGCTCTCTCAGTCTACACATATATTCTGCAATAGGGTTTACACTTCATATCTAAAATTTCTGTCTTATTTCCAATAAGCAAATTAAATAATATTGGTTGACAGCTTAGTCTCAGCTGCTTTCAGGTTGCTGGGTCATTAGAGGAGCTCATAAATTTCTGGGAATTATAAAACATAAAAAGCAGGATCAGTGTAATCAGTATAGAACCAAATGCCAGACAATCAATACTAAGGAAAGCATGGTTAAGGAACATTCCAGGCAGGATAAAGAGTATAACCGAAGATCAAAACATTAAAAAGTTACCTGTTGTATTTGGCAGCCAGCAAGGCAAAAGCCTGAGGGTGTAGAATTTATCGTAAGAAATAAGTATTAAAATATAATGAAAGCTAATAAAGTGCAGGGGATGGCAAAACTTGAATGCCAGAACAAGCGTTAGGGACTCACTGTGGACTCATTTCTTTGCACTTCTTGCAGCAAAGCATTAAAGAGACTAAAAGAGATGGAAGGAGTTCGAAACAGGTGAACCGGCTGAGTTAACGTAGGCACGTGGTCTAGAATACTATTAACAAGAATGAATAAAATAGAATGGTTGAAACTTCAAGACAAAATGTATATAGCAGGTGAAAGAGAGAGATTCCAACCAACTATACTATTCATGCATATTGTCCTTCATTTTGTTGTAATAATACTAATATAATTCATGATATCTGTCCAAATTATTCTAGTTCTAATGATTAGTTCAACACATTTGACTGAAAAGACTGAGTTGTTCATGTAATTGTCTCTTTATTGACAGTTTAAGTTGCACAGATCAGTAGGAAATCTCAAGGGCTAGGAAAGCAGAGAGCATCTTAAAGTCTTACTTCCAGGCCTTCTATTGAGATAAGCTATTTTCAGAGGCTCACATTGTATTTTTTAGCATGTTCTCAAAAGAAAACAACAATCGGAAACAATGACAAATAATATTTATGCAGCACTTAGCATGTGCCAATCACTGCACTAAGCATTTAAATAAATTTTTCCATTTACTCCTCACAAAATCTTTTCCAGGTAAAATCTACATTTATCACCATATTATAAGACATAAAATAGAGGCTAAGAAAGATTATAAAACCTATCATGTCATGAAGTTACTAAATGGCAAATCCTAAAGCAACTCAACCATTAATCCCTGTTGACAAAACTCTGCCCTTAACTATATGTACTGTCCTAAAATAATTTTTTGTTTTGTTTTTTTTGATAAAGTCTCGATCTGTCACCCAGGCTGGAGTAAAGTGGAGCGATTTTGGTTCACTGCAACCTCCGCCTCCTAGGTTCAAGCAATTCTTCTATCTCAGCCTCCCAAGTAACTAGGACTACCGGCATATGGCACCATACCCAGCTAATTTTTGTATTAAGTAGAGGCGGGGTTTCACCGTATTTGTCAAGCTGGTCTCCAACTCCTAACCTGAGGTGATTCACGCACCTCTGCCTCCCAAAGTGCTGAGATTACAGGTGTGAGCCACCGCACCTGGCCTAAAATCATCTTATATAGCACTCTCTGCTTGATGCAGTTAGAAAATCACACCATAAGAATGAGTTAAGATACCTGGTTTTTAAACTTTGGACTTTGGTCTGTTAACAACTGGTTGTGTAACTTTGGGTAGGTAAATTTCTGTTGGCTTACAATTTCCCCGTATATAAAATGAGAAGATTGGGGTATCCTGACGCCTTTAAGCAATAAAATTATATGACTAAATGATATTTACCATATATTATATTACTAAGTTTGCAGCACTGAAAGAATTTATAATGGGCACTTATTCTTGTTTTGATATTCACAGCAACAATGATGTCTTCTTTTTTCTTATAGTCAGAGCGTTAGGATCCTGCCTGCTTACAACCTCAGTTTTTAATTACTCAGCTTTGTAGATGATGTTAAATACTGTTTTTGAAGAACAGTATTTTGCTCTGTTCAGTCCACAGGTTTTATTCTAGATTTCATTATGTAGAAGAGCTTTGCATCTTTACTTTCAGCATTAATATTCAATTGTGAGTTATCATTGATGCTAGTGATATCCTAATAGTAAACCCACTTAATGCATAAATACATTTAGAAAGGAAGTATTTAGCATGAATTACACTGGCATTTTACAATTAAGATTCAATCCCTTCCAGAAAGTTATAAATATGAGCATTGTGCATGGGGAAGTTGGAAAACAAGCTTAAATTATTTTTAAAATTTTAAAATCACAGATATGCATGTACACACACATATAGAAAATATATTTTTGCTACTCAACATCTGGTGGTAATCTGAATCACAACTTGTACTTGCTTGAGTTTGGCACTAACTGTTTTCTAAAAATGTTAAGCATAATCTCTATGGATTTGTTCTAAAAGCTAATATCAAATTCATTTAGACAAGTTAACTTAATGTATAAATAAATTACTGAGATTAAAGCAAATATCAATAAGAAGTGACACATTTTATATGTACTGATTTTTTTAAAAAAAGAAAACAAAAAAATTGATTCAAGTCTTACCAAAATATCAAGAATAATGAAATTTTATTCTTATCAAACATGAATTTCCAGTGTGTTTTATTATGACACACCACAAGTCTGGTGATTCTTCAATTACATGCAAGTTAATAGAATTTTTCAAAATCTAACTTAAAACATAGGAAGCAAACTGGCAAGCAGTTGAACATACATTTCACTTGTACTCATTCAACTCTGCATTTCAAAAAGATGTGAATGGTACTAAAATATCAATTTAAATAGTTGGAAAAATTACTCTTTTTTGCATAAGCTTAGGCATGAGAAGGGAGACATTAATTTGCTGTCTCCTAAATAAGTATTCATCCCCTTGCACATTTCAGCATGAGCATCTTACTGGATTTAACATAACCCTGTTCGTTAAAGGTATATATTTTACAACATGACCCCAAATAGTAGCCACCTGACTTCAACATGTTCTTAACCAAAATAAAAACAGAAACATTAATGTGTTCTCCCAATGAGGAAAACACAAATAGTTTTTGTTAGAATTATTAAAAGACTATATGTCACCAACATAGTGCTTTCCCAAAGAATTTTCAATGGTAAGTGTGCTAACGTACCATTTTTGGTTTATTTACTTTGTCTACTAGATTTTTTTTTTTAAATTAACTAAACTATAGTATATATTTTTAATTTTCAACACACCTGTGTATTTCAGTTGACACTTTCTATAGCAGTCTGATCATACATTATCATTGATCTTTTTTCTCTCATCCTTTACTCCAGTACCACGCAACTAAAATAATCTTTTTGATAAATTCTAGAGACCATATCTGTAGTTCTGAAGACACAATCTCTACAGGGTACAGATGCCATATTTTCTCCTGTTTAGTTGGAGAAATAAGAAATATGAATTAGATTTTGGGGCAAAAGACTGCAAATTTCCAGCCTGTGGACACCAGAGAAAACCTAATGTGTATAGAGAATTAAAGTTCTTGTCACTCTCCTGCATTTAGTCATTTTGGAGACTTTTGGGAGGGCACTGGATCCAACTGGACATCAGCAGCTCTGATTAGCAACATTTCTGCCAAGTCATGTGATTGGGAGAGAATGGCCTCTCCTCTGCTCTCATCCAAAGAGACTTGAACAACAGAGGTCTCCATGTCACCACACTCATCTCATTCCTAATCTTTGCTTCTATGTGTAACTATGTAAAAATTATATAATTAGGCCAGGCGTAGTGACTCACACCTGTAATCCAGTACTTTAGGAGGCCAAGGCAGGTGGATCACCTGAGGTCAGGAGTTTGAGGCCAGCCTGGCCAACATAGTGAAACCCCGTCCCTACTAATATTCAAAACATGAGCCAGATGTGGTGGCATGCACCTGTAATCCCAGCTACTCAATAGGCTGAGGCAGGAGAATTGCTTGAACACAGGAGGCAGAGGTTACAGTGAGCAAATATTGCGCCACTACACTCCAGCCTGGGTGACAGAGTGAGACTCTGTCTCAAAAAAAAAAAAAAGAAAAGAAAAAAGTTATCCAATTGGAAATTAAGACTTTTCAAAATAACTCACGAATCAAAGAGGAAATCAAAACAAATTACAGGTTCATTAAAATTAACAAAAATAAAATTATTTCATATCAAGAGGTAAGACCACACTGGTCTATGTTTATTAAGAACCTTAGACTTACTCAGTAATTAGAGACAAAAGATACCTCTGGAGGCAAGTAACTACAGCAGAGCTCAAAAGTGAGGACTTTTAGTCTCAAACCTGGAACATTCTAACTCTTCTTGGACTCCAAAAGAATTCTGGAAGAAAGTTGATTATTTCTAAAGAAGTTGATGAAAAGTGTTTTGACTTTGGGGATACTAGGCAAAGTTAATAGAGAAAGTGGAGTGCATTATGGAAAGCAGATTGAATGGTCTCTTCATACTTAATGATGGACTCCAATGAAGACAAGAAAAATAAATTTTATGAAATATATGTTGATATGATAACCTATAAATTGTACAGGCTTATATTTTAGTATTAAAATTACTGGAGCATCAACATGTAAAATAATACTTAAATACAGTCACCTTTGGCATTTTGCTTTTAGTCATATAAAAAGCAGAGCTTCTACACACATTTTTTATTCTGTTAGTACAAAGGTATTTTCATTGAGGGAGAAGGATAAAATGTATTTTATGTAGTAGTTTGTTGGCTAGTCTTGTAAATTTTACGTATTTATGCATTTGAAATGTGAGCCTTTATTGGCAAGACCAGCTCCCAATACATCGATATGGGTTTAAGATCTCTCAAAGTGATCGAGAGGTCAGTGAAAAAGAAAGAGAGACAAGCAAAAAGTTTTCCTTAAAGCTGGGCCAAGGGGAGACATCACACAATGCTGCTCTGTGGATGTCTGACATTCCCCTAAAAACCTCAGTTTTTTATTATGCTCTTTCAGCAGGGGACGGGGAGCGAGGTTATGCAAAGTTTTGGTGATAATTATGCAAAAAGAATACCTTTGCAAAAACTGGTGCACAAAAATCACAACGTGGTATTATAAAAGCAGAACAATATAAAGATAGCTTTTCTATGTGTCAGCATAGAAATCATACACCTTAGCAAGAATATAGGTTAAACATAAACTTATGATTATCAGCAAGAACATATTGGGCTCACAGTTACAGGAGGAACAGGATCTAACACAGGACAACCAGCCTGACCACAAAAACTGCAAGAGGAGGGGGCCTCCATGCAGGCCTGGAGGAGCAGTGAGAGAAGAAAGACTTTTATATCCTTATCTCAATCACAGAGACAGACGTTCCTCATGCGTCCATTGATAGGCTCTCCATAAAGGTTGCATTCCCTTTCCAGGGCCCTAATCAATCTGCCATTCCTGGGAAAGGGATATGGGTAATAAGCCTCTCCATTACACGTCCAGGGCTCTCTGCGACGAGAAGCCTATTACGGGCTGCCATCTCTCTCCGGCAGTCAAGCTATGTGGTTAGTCCCTTTCACAGAGGTCCTGTTTTTACCAGACCAGTTCAGCAGAGCCAAAGTTACAAGTTGCAGCTCAGGAGAGCCAAAGTTAAGTTATAAGTCACATCTCAGCATTTCACATTATCCTTGGTTTTCTCAAATATAATCGATACAGTAAGTAACAAGTATCACAAAGCAAATAACTCTTTTTGGGGAAACCAAATTCTAAGAGAATTTACAGGTTAAAAATTAAAAACAATTTCTTCTTGTTATTTCAGATAGCTTGGGTTTTGCCAATTCTTCCAGGAGCTCAGGGTTGCTCAGTCACCACAGAGCGGTTCAAAGTATTCCCAGCAGGCCTTCATTTGTACTCTTGTCACAAGTCTTGCAGATATGAGTAGTAGACCTGTTTTCCTTATGCTACTTTTTAGATAGAATCTGCTCAGATAAAGTATGAATATGTGTATTTTGTATGAGTCACAGGTCATATTTTAACTGAAGTAAGAACTTCTCTTAACCCACTACTATCACCACAGCATAACTCAGAATACCAAGTCAACAACAGATATAGTAACGGTGATAGCAGAAATCAGTGCTTGGTTTTTATTCTTGTTTAAATTTTTATCTTTAGAGTTTATTCATATTGATGGGATTTCTCCTATAATTCTAATGCAAGAAAACTTTATTTATTTATTTATTGTCCCTGAGGCATTTTATTTGTAAATATATGTATTACATCCCTAGAAAAAGAATCCTAGGATTTTCCCTCCTGTGTGTTTTCGTCTTGCTTCTTAATGGTCCATGACGCCATCTGAGATTGTCAGTACAATGAAACCAAACTGGTGGGACAGAAGCAGATTATTCTGCCCTTTTTCTAGATCTTTGAGTTGCACATCGAATCAGGGGCTGATCACTCCACACTTGTTTAGCTTGCTTATGAGGTTCACAACAATTTTCCCAGCTCTGTGATTGTCAATGATTTCAAATTCGCCAATGTAACCATGCTTCATTATCACAGTGAGAAACTGGCCAATGACTTTGGAACATGGCCTAATAAACACCTGGCGTTTGCTCTCTTGAGAGCATCAGCCAGGACATTCATGGACACCATTGTGGCAGCGCGGAAAGATGGCGGAAAGAGCAGAAAACTTTAAGTTAAAAACATTTCTTCAAAATAAAATTTATATGAACCAAACAATATTGGGAAATGGGCTTTATTGACTACAGATTTCTAAAATGAGATCTTAATGGTAAGTATTGCCTATTAAAACAACTTTCATTCTACACGTGGTGTTTTAAAGAAGCAATTATGATTGTAGGGTAATTTTACCCTAATTGTATTATCAGTAATTTTTTAGGAAGCTGAAGCTACACTAAAAACTTTATCTTGCTCGCTGTGTAAAAGTGTGTTGAAGGAACCTTTTTGCATATAGAATTTAATGTGTCCCTAACAATAAATTCACAAAAAAATCCCTATCCTTTAAAATCAGAAGAGGCTCATGGGCTTCAATCATAGAGATTGCAGCCTTTCTAAGCCAAATGTGGAAGTAACATCTGCTTCATAAATTGATTAGCATTCCTTAGGACATCAGAAATTGCCTGTGGTAAAGAGTCCAGTTTGCCAGCATCTATGTCCACTAAAAATTTAGTGATAAAGCAACATTACATATTTTCCACAATACTGATTCTAGAAATTTCATCTATACTCATAATTTAGAAAGGAAACAAATTATTAAATCACCTTGTATAGAATTCAACTATTAATAGGTATAATTAAAAAACACATTTTGGTTTATTTCCATCAGCATTCATTTGAGAGGTAATAATTTGTCTCAGAATTAAGTGGCAAAATAAACATCAGTCACAGGATTTGGCTAATCACAGATTCCTTTGTGGAATACAAATACTACTTTATATTTTGGCCATAACTGGATGGCACATTTTGAGTAGCTACTTCATAAATCATACTTTTTCTCTTTAAAATGTTTTGGCCGAACTGGAAGCTGGCATTGTTCCACTGTCTAACTGTAGCACCCCCCAAAAAAGCATAAGGTCAAGAGAGCACAGCACAGCTGATGCATATAAACAATAGCCTTCTGTTTGTATATAATATCTTGACAGAAGAAAAGTCTCTGCCGTTGCTCTGTGCTTAAAGACAGTTTGGAAGATAAATAATGGAGGCCTGCTTTGGGAGAGATTGCTTCTTAACAATACATTTATAAGAAATTCTACAAAACGAATATGACCAATTTATAATTACATACAGCAAATGAAAAGAACTGCTTGAATAAAGCCACATACAGGAATATGTCTCATGTTTGAAACGGTGAAAAGCAATACGAAGTCCAATGTAAACACCTCATATTTCAGTGAATCTGATTTAATTTAATTTAATTTTTAATATTTAGAAAGTGTCTGTTTTCTTCCCCACCAGTTTGGTAAAAATGGAAGAAAAACGAGTGCTATACTTGTGTAAATGTGCACACACTTTTTATTCTGTCAACAGTAGGCTTATTCTTGTATTCCTGTAAAATACTGGTAGTCTCTTTAATCTTGATATTGTATAGTTAAAGGAATAACAGATGGTTAAAATTTTATGCATATAGTCATTGCTAGCTACAACACTCTTCCTTAGAAAAAGTGGGGAATATACTTGGATAAAAGCACATAAATGTTCAAACACAAAACAAAACAACCTTGGTTTGAATCCATTTTTTGATGTAAAAAAAATAAAATGAACAAATACCACCTACAAATGATAGCTCAGGCCACCCTCATGAACTTCTCCTGATGAGAGCCTGTGCCTTTGGTGTGAAACATGCAGCTATACAATGAAAAGACTTTGGCTGGTGGATAAATAGTGTTGCCTTAAATAACCTGCCAGACTCAGGAACTGAAGCCAGGGACAGAACACCACAGTCAATCCTGTGAGTCATTTTGTAAGAGGAAAATATTGCAGAGAAGTATAGAAGTTATCTAAAAATAAGTGGGGATGATAGAAAAGTTAGTGAGTAGAGAAAATGTAGTGCCATTTAAAGAAAATATTTGTATAGATATAGAGCATGTGTGTGCATATTCATGTTTATGTCTGTGGGTATGTGTGCTTGGTTTGCGTGAGTCTATCAGATGTGCGTTAGGTGTGTTTTCTGTGAATTATCTTCCCTAGTGTCAAAAACATATTGGGGATATGTTGCCTTTTGGTAATATCATATTAATCCTAATGGTTAGGTATGTGTGTTTGAGGTTATTCTTTGTGACAATATGGTATTGCTATCTGGAAATGAAACTCTGCCTCAAAAAAAAAATAAAAATAAAAATAAATTCTTCAAACAGAGTTCTGTCCTGGGGCCAGTTATGCTAGCAGACTAACACAAAACAAAATTACAGATTTGATTTATCAATTGACTTTCTTCAGTGCTGTACTGGGAAGTAAATTCTCTCTTTTGTTGTTGTTGCTGTTGTTGTCATTGTTGAGACAGAGTTTCACTCTTGTTGCCCAGGCTGAAGTGCAATGACGCAATCTCAGCTCACTGCAACCTCCACCTCCCAAGTTCAAGCAATTCTCCTGCCTCAGCCTCCCAAGTAGCTGGGATTACAGGAGCCTGCCACCATGCCTGGCTAATTTTTTTGTATTTTTAGTAAAGATGGGGTTTTGCCATATTGGGCAGGCTGATCTTGAATTCATCTGACCTCAGGTGAAATCCTCTCTTTTATATCTACGTGCTATCTATGTGCTGTCCATTCTAACAAAAGGTATGTGGATGAATTCAACCTAGATGTGTGCGAAAAAAATTAAGACCGAAACATTATTAAATTATATTACATTTCAAATTGCAAAAAGATACAACTTTCAATTAGACAATTTTGAATATTGTTTCACAGGTGTAAACTATTTTTTAAAAATTTGGCACTATTGAAATTTTGGACCATATTTCTTGTTTAAATATTGGATCATATTCATTGTATGGGTTAGTCCTCCACCCAATAGATGCCAGTAGCAACCTCAAGGCATGGCAATCAAAATGCATGTCTTAAGACATTGCCCAATGTCGCTGGGCTAGAGAGCAGAATTATCCCTGGTTGACAGTCACTGGTTTAAACAAAGTAAATTAAAACTCAGCACTAACATTTTTGGAAACAGAAGTTTACTAGAAAAAAAAAATGAACTTTAGTGCTTATCGTTCCAAGGTAAAAATAATGTCTTCTAAATAGTCTCTAAATAATTTTAGTAACATCAAATTTTCAAGTGTGCAATTGAAATTTGTGTGTTTCCATGCACCAAAAAGTAATTGACAGAGTTGAATCCTCAAGCAGTAGCTCAAAACGCAATATTTTAGGCAAAGAGTAGCTTGAATACTGTTTGAATAACAACTATGTTGGACATCTAATTAAGATGTCATCATCTATCCACCCCCTCAATATATTACCTGTGTTCAAAAGACACGCTAATCATAAGTAAAATATTAAAAGATAAAACTGGAAACAAAACTAGCATCAAACATAAGGCAAAAATCTTTGCAGTTTCCAAAGACAGAAGAGAAACTCAAAGCAGAGAATGAAACTGTACTTACCAATTCATCCTCATAACTTGCTGGAATCCAGGTGCAGAATCAGGAAAAAGTGGCTGGAAGGTGAAAATGATAAAGGAGACTGAGGTTTGGCTCACTGAGGGAAGTCAGTAGTTAGATTAGTATCTTTCTATTCAACAAAGCTTAAAAAAAATTAGCCAATGTGAAACTCTGCCCGGGACTTCTATTTATGTATAGAGAGGAACTTCCTCCCTTTAATTTCAGATTATTTTATTTCTTCCTAAAGTTTATCTCATAGAAAAGAGCTTCCCCGTTAGGGTGTCATGAACGTTTTACAGATGTACATGAGTTACTGATATCCTCAGCCCTTAGGGTAGCTGGTGGAGACTAGAATGGGGGAGCTTTGGGGATGATCTCTGGCCATAAGTATCCTTACCTCCTGAAGCCAACACACTAAAAAAATTTATCATTTTGTATGTGTGCTGTGATTTGAAAATATCTAGGAGTCAAAGTATTGTACTTCCCTTTGTAAGGGTCTGTATTATTTTGCTAAGACTGCCACAGCAAAATACCAAACACAGGGTTGAATTAACAGAAATTTAGTTTCCACAGTTCTGAGAACTACAGGTTCAACATCAAGGTGTTGGCAGGTTTTGTTTCTTCTGAAATCTCTCTCCTGGTTTGCAGATGGCCATCTTTTTTACTGTGTCTTCACATGGTCATCTCTGTGAGTGTCTATTTATGGTGTCCATTTTGTGTCCAGATTTCCACTTTTTTTTTCTTTTTTGAGACAGAATCTTACCCTGTCACCCAGGCTAGAGAGCAGTGGCATGATCTCAGCTCAATACAACCTCTGCCTCCTGGGCTTAAGTGATTCAGTCTCCTGAGAAGCTGGGATTAGAGGTGCATGCCCCCATACCCAGCTAATTTTTGGATTTTTAGTAGAGACACGGTCTCACTATGTTGGCTAGGCTGGTCTAGAACTCCTAACCTAAGATGATCTGCCTGCCTCAGCCTCCCAAAGTGCTGGGCAGATTTCCACTTTGTATAAGGACTCCTAGTCACTTGAACCAGGAGGCAGAGGTTGCAGTGAACCAAGATGGCACCACTGTACTCCAGCCTGGGTGACAGAGTGAGACCCTGTCTCCTGTTGGTAAATCCTGTTATTATTTTATCTGAAAATGTCTTCATTTCACCCTCAGTATTAAATGGTAATTCGTTTGGATATGAAATTGTCATTTAGCGTCCACTAATAATGAACTAAGAAATTCAGATAAATCTTCACACGAGTTACAATTTAAAAAAAAAAAAGCAGAGACAAGAAAAACCTGCACATAAAGGCACTGCAGAACTAATAAAACAGTGGAGATAAATGAGGCCAAGATATAGGAAAAAGAGCTCTAGAAAGATGACCCTGATGCTCCGCTGTAAACAATTGGCAATTCTAAAAGGGGTGGCTGAGATGTGGAGAAGCTGAGCAGTGATTCCCACAGGCTTACAGGCAAGTGGTACAGTACAAAGTAAAACGCCTAGTAAAGAAGACAGCGTCTGGTAAAGCCTCTCTCCAGATTTTGGGTTAGAAAAACCCAAAAGTAGTTGACATTTGACCTTTGAAGAGACTGAAAAGCACAGCTTTACGTCATTTCATTCTCTGATTGGTGTATAGTAATTTGACATTTCTAATACAACTATGTACCCCTTCTGCCCCTGAAAGAGAAAAAAATGAATCTGTTTTGGAGGAAGATACCATCATTGCAGACTTCAAATTATCTTTCATATATACATAGTATCTAGCATATACATATTCATATATATAGAGAGAGAAAGTATCTAGTATAAATTTTTAAATGACTAGACATTTGAAGATAAAAAACAATGTGAACAAAATCTATGAGAAACAAAACGTAATAGAAGAGATTGCAAGGGATTCCAGATAATACAGTTATCAGATACAAATGTTAAACTAATTATTATTCTGTTCAAGAAAATAAACAGAATGATTAAAATTTAAGAACTGAACATTTTAAATAATCTAACAGAATTTTTTAAAATAAAAATATAACGACTAAATTGACAATTTTATAAATATATTTACTAGTAAATTTTACATAATAAAGGAATTCATGAGTTGGGATAGATCAGAGAAAACATTTTAAATAAGCACAGAGGAAAACATTAAAACGTGAAATACTGAAAGAACATAAAGGCTCATTCAAAGATATGCAAGGAATTCCAAAGGAGAAAAGACAGAACATAAAATATAAAGCAATAGTTGAATAAACAATAGCTGAAAATTACCCAAAACTGATGAAAAAAAAAATCAAACATCTGATTTAAGAATTCTCAGGCAAGATAAATATAAACAAAACTAAAACTAAACATGTAATTATAAAACTACAGAAAATCAAAGTCGAAGATAAAATCTTATATATAGGCAGAAAGAGAAGAAAAGTTACATTGAAAAGAACATCAAAAGAAGTTTAATTTGCAACAAACACATTGGAAGCCAGAAGACAATATTATATACTTTTGGGTCCTTTGGGAGTCTGTGCAGGAGAGAGGCAGGGGTGGGGAGATTGCTAACAAATGTTATACCTGCAAAAATACCCTTCAAAAAAAGAATAGAAATGTTTTGGAATTAGATAGTGGTGGTGGTTGCATAGCATTCTGAATATACTAAAAGCTACTGAGATGTTCATTTTAAAATGGTGAATTTTGGCCTGGCATGGTGGCTCACACCTATAATTCCAGCACTCTGGGAGGCCAAGGAGGGTGGATCACTTGAGGTCAGGAGTTCAAGACCAGCCTGGCCAACATTACAAAACCCTGACTCTACTAAAAATCAAAAAATGACCCAGATGTGATGGCACATACCTGTAATCTCAGCTGCTGGGGAGGCTGAGGCAGGAGAATCTCTTAAACCCGGAAGGCGGAGGTTGCAGTGAACCAAGATGGCACCACTGCACTCCAGCCTGGGTGACAGAGTAAGACCTTGTCTCAAAAGAAATAAAAAATAAAAATAAAATAAAATGGTGAATTTTATGTTATGTTTATTTCATCTTTAAATTTTCTTAAAAGTAAAATTAATCTCCAATAATTAAAATTAGAAAGGTTTCATTATCAGTAAATTCCTATTAAAATTATTTCATTATCTAAACAGATTCAGTAATAATACCTGTAAAGATTCAATGACCATTCATGATGTGACCTTTCCGCACAGTAGAAAGAAACCTCCCTAAGGAAGAATAACATCACGCTAAATGGGAAAATGTTGAAAGCATTTCCTCTGAGTTTGATAAGGAAACATCATTGTAATAGAGGTTATAGTCAAATAAATTCAAGAACAGAATATAACTATAATTGTACATATACATTTAGTTGAATTTTTTAATTTTTGAAAGCAAGACTCAAATTACAGTCACTAGAGCAACTTATGAAGTGTTTATGTTCATTAGTAAGAATAATTAGTAATGTCTCAAGGTGCTTATATCCACTTTTGAAGCTATACAATTGAAAAAAGTATACGTGAAAGTAGATTTTTGGATTTAATGGGGAGGAAAATGACAGGTAATCTTTTTTCGTTAGTATACACATGAAAGTGTTTATAAAGAGACAAATTTCATTTGCAGTGTATTTATTTTTCTGACAGACTTAAGAAGTAGATAAAATTACATGATATAAAATTTATATTATGTCTAAATTTATGTTATAAATTTATATCATGTAATTTATATATTAATATTAGATTTATATGGTATTAATTTTGGAAGAGAGAGGGGAAGCCATTGAATTAGGTTTTAATTTTTCTTAGTTTTTAATTTTTTAATCTAATCTTTAAAAATTTTACATTCAAAAGCTAAATTAATAATCTAATTGTAATGAAAAGGCGTGTTTCTTTTGAAAACATATGGAGTATGAATGCATTTGCTTTATATGACTCCCCTTTATTCTTGATGAAAGCCTAATTAGATGTTCAATTTGTATCAAGCTCAAAGTGATAACTCTCAGACACTAGAAAATTTTTAATCATGAATGAACCTTAGCAAATTTGATACATTTAAAAAAAATTTAACAAAAAGTTTTCAAATATTAAAACATATGAGAAGTCCATCCAAAATAACTCTGTATCAGGAGTGAGGATTTATGAAAATGAGTACACCCAGACCAGTCGCTTTCATGCCTTCACGTCTCCATCTCCCTTGGAGTTGCAATGTAAGGAGATCATATTCTTATGCTAATGCTTCTTTCAAGATTGTATAGGGGAATTTGGAACCAGAGAAGTTTCTTCATAGTACAGCAGCAAATGAGATTCTTGGGACCTCTTTTGTGGATTTACATTTTTCTCTTTCTCTAAAATCACTTGCAGGGATACAAATTATGTCCAAACATGAGCTCAGAAGCCAAAAATAAGTACACCTATGAGAAGTACAATTATTAAGAATGAAGAGCAACAAAATGGACAAACACCATACATAATGCAAAATTTCTAGAAAAAAATTGGTAATACAGTTATGATGTATAATAGTAGTAACACGTGAAGTCAAGATCCCTTCCAGAATAATAACTGTAAAAGATGTAAAGAAGTATAGCTTTGAGCTTTCCATTGTTGCTGTACTCTAAAGTAGGCTAGAACATATAAAAAATAGGTATTGAATAAGTTCATTTGTAGTGTTTACTACAAAAAATATCAGCTGCAGAGTGGATAAATAACTTCTGGTGTAGTCATATGATACATTAATATATAGTATGGAAATAAATTATGTATTCATACATCAAATGGATTAATCTTCAGAATAGAATGATAAAAGGAAAAAGCAAGTCAGAAGATTTCGTATGATATGATTTTTGTAAAGTTCAAAACCATGAAAAAGCAAACAACATTCTGTTTAGAGATATACCTATATGTGTTAAAAATACTTTTAAAAATTGAATAATAGGCTTAGTGAATATTTACCTCTGTGAGGTGGAAAAGAGAATGGGATCTGGAATGGGACTTCAGAAGCCTCAAAATTTCAATGGTTTTCTGATATTTTTTCCCTAAGGTAGATAGTGAGTAAACAGGTGTTTGTTTCATTGTTTACAATGAAATATAGAGAATATATATATTCTCTATATTTGAATCATATGCTAAATATGTTATTTTGTATGTATTCAATTTTCATAGAAATAATTTTGAAAATGTAAAGAAAAAGAAAAAAAATCAGTCATCATAACTAGAAAATTAGTATGTAAATTGTTTAATTACTGGAGGAGTGGGGAAGCTTAAAGAAGTCACTCAATCTAGCAAGTTCAGGAGAACAAATCTGAAGAATGAACAGATGAATATAACATCAGCAAGTGGAAAAGGAACGTGCACACTTGGAAAAGGGAACAGCTATCTAGGGAATGGCAAGGAAACTGGTAGTTTTGCTCCAGAGGAGAGGGAACCACATATGTGAGGTTAACTTAAAAACACAGATGACAACCCAAAGGAACCCCAATGCCCCATTAATGAGTTCATGAGGGTTACTTTTGTTCTATATATAAAAAGAACCGGGAGTCTGTTAAAGATTTTTAGAAAAACAGTGTATCCTTGATACATTATGGTGGAAAGCTAAACTCTTTTTCCTGAGGAAGATGAATTGCAAAGAACAGACAAGAAATAGACAGGAGAGTAAAGGTCCTGAAATCATGGAATCAAGACTTGACTGTTACTTTTTGGCATTTAATGCAAGCATTGATTTTTGGTATTTATGCTTAGACCCTGTAAAGAAAATGCATTTCTGCAGTGTGACTTGCTGTGTACCTTTGCTTCATGGCTACAGGTAGTTGGTCTGCATTTTACTTGCTTGTAGTCCAAATGTTTATTGCAGTAAACAAACATGATTGGTCTCTTTCCCCGGAAAGCACAGAGAAAAAAGGCTAACATAAATAAACAAAACAAAAGTCAGGTAAGAAAAAAAGAGAGAGAAAGATAAAGAGGAAGGGAGAGAGATATCACAGTAGAGAGGGTGTAAACAGTAGGCTGGAGTCCAGAAAACCAAGTTCAGAGAAGCTGGCTGGTCTTAAGCAAACCACTTAACCTTTCTTGACTTCAGCTTTCTCATCTGTTAAAAAAAGTTCCGCTAGATGACCCAAAGTCCCTGCAGATAAGTGTGTGGCATTAGTCTATTACATTTTATGATTCCATTACAGAGGTTACAGTCATTCTTAGAGAGCTTTCTTTGAAGATACTGAGGAAAGAAAAGAATTCAAAAACGTTTAAGCTGTATTACATAATTTTATATATATATATATATATATAGACATACATTTCTTTCTTTAGTTTTAGAGTTTTACATTTTTTCAAGAGCTTAATTTGGATTTAGGAACAAAATGAGGACAATAATGACTACTCCAACCTCCTAGCAAATGGTTATTCCTTTGTTGATAGAGAGCAAGAGGAGAAATCCAGTGATCTGCCCAGCACTGCTCATTATCACGTGTTGTTTTCAAAACCAGAATTTAGTTATCTTTTTGCCTTTGCTGTTTTAAAATGATGGTATTTTCAACAACACACACAGGGCTTTAATTCTGTAAAGATTTGCCTTTTCAAGGTATCCAATTCTTGATCCTTAATAAGTATTCCAAAAAGAATGATTGTCCTAAAAAGCAGCAGAGCAATTAGAAGATGTGATGGTTAAGAAATTTAAATTAATAAAAATGAATATCATTAATAAGCTAATAATGGAATTACTATTATAGTAATCACAATTATAAAGCATAGGAAAATAAGAAGGCTATTCATAGAAAGTCAGTATCAAGTAGATAAACTTATTTTTGTCTTTTCATTTCAACTCAGAAGCAGAGAAAAATACTGGTTGTCCGGTCTAATGTATCTTTGTTTACATATTTTATGTTTCCTTACTGCAGTGTCTTTTCTACTGGCATCTCGCTAATAAATTTAAATAGGTAAAAAAAAATGCTAATAGAGTAAATCAGCAAGTGTGATTTAAGATAGCAGATATTTGGGAGAGCTTATTTGTATCAAAAATTTTGCTTAAAATTTTGGTACATTAGCATAATTAATTAAACTGATGATAAAGATTTTCTCCTTGATCAAACTCTAGCCAGGCTCCTCTGAACATTTTCTTGCCTAGGCCTCAGTCTTGGCCTATGAAAACTTGATCAAAACACTAACATAGTTTCCAGTAGTGAGGTCACTTACCTAGCATGATCCTAGCCCCACTTAAACTCCCTGTCAGGGAGTGGTGGCTCATGCCTGTCATTCCAGCACTTTGAGAGGTCAAGGCAGGCAAATAACTTGAGGTCAGGAGTTCAAGACCATCCTGGCCAATGTGGTGAAACCCCATGTCTACTAAAAACACAAAAATAAGTTGGGCGTGGTGACACATGCCTGTAGTCCCAGCTACTCAGGAAGCTGAGGCAGGAGAACCGCTTGAACCCAGGAGGCAGAGGTTGCAGTGAGCTGAGCTCGTACCACTGCACTCCAGCCTGGGTTACCGTGAGAAACTCCGTATCAAAAAAAAAAAAAAAAAAGAAAGAAAGGAAAAGAGTGCTTAACTGAGGAAACTCAAGAATTTACGGTCAAAAGAACTTACTGTTTGTTACTCCAAACACCTGAAAATAAAACTGCTGTCTCCTCGTCTCCATGGCTAGCAAACCCAAATGGGTTTCATATGAACCAATCCCTCTTTCTGTTTTTGTAGCTTACTTTCTTAACTCTATGAGTGCCTATCCACTCCTCTTTCTATTCCTTCATTCTCTCTTTAAAATGTCCACCTGTGTACAAATTTGAGATTCTTTTCCCTACTGTAAGAGTATAGTACTCATTAAAAATCTGTCCTTACCTCTCTGACTAGCATCTGATTTTTGTATATCTTTGACATAAATAAATTCTCACTGTTTGATGAAGAAATTAAGCCAGAAAAGTAAGTTAGCAAGATGACAGGGTTAATAAGTGGTAGGATCAAAATTTTAATCCAAGCCAGTTTACTATCTGCTGTATTTCCTTGCTACCTATCTGGATATACATGTTCAGGTTTTCTGAAAACATTTTATCTTGAAGTTTAATCAGTATTATAACACCTGAAAGAGGAGATATAGATTTTTGAAAACACATATGTCATTAGCATTTACATTTGAGGAATTTAATTTCTGTTTAAAATTGCATTAGAATTGAATTCATAAAGGAAACTATGAAAGCTTAAAAATAGTTCTATGTAATCTAAAGATTTACAAGATGATACATTAAATAGAAAGAATATTAATGTGGTATGCTTCTTGGATTATTAATGGAGGTGATAATCATAGAAAAATGTTTTCTTCTATAGAGTTTCAACTAGATGTTTAAAATTTTCTTAGCGGAAGTTAAAAGTAGAAACCGTATAGGCTTGAAAATCACAGTCACTGAAATTCTAATCAAGCCTCTGCATTTATTAGCCACTCCACCTTGAGCAAGTAACTTAATTCTCTGGGTCTCAGTCTCTTCTGCTGCATAATAAAGACAGCATTGTGGGTCCCAGCACGGTGACTCACACCAGCACAGTGGCCTAGCACTTTGGCAGGCCAAGGCAGGAGAATAACTTGAGCCAAGGAGGCCAAGACAAACCTGGGCAACATGCCAAAACCCCATATCTGCCCCCCCTAAAAAAAGGACCAAAATTAGCCGGGCATGGTGGTGTGCAACTGAAATCCCAGCTACTTGGGAGGGTGAGGGGGGAGGATGACTTGAGCTAGGGAGGTGAAGATTGTAGTGAGTTGAGATTGTACCACTGCACTTCAGCCTGGGGTACAGAGGCAGACCCTGTCTATAAATACATAATTAAATAAGTAAATAAATAATAAAAATAAAGACAACATTGTGGTAGATGAAATGCTAAGATGGCCCCCAAGATTTCCAGACCCCAATATACATGCTGTACATAATCCCACTTTCTTTTTATTGCAGGTGGAACCTACAAATATGATACAATATAATTCCTGGCATTAGGTTTTATTATATGGTAAAAGTGATAATATTTTACAGATGTAATTAAGGCCCCTAAAAACTTTAATTTGAATAATCAAAAAAAGATATTATTAGGAAGCTGGCAATGCTTAAAAGGGGGTTTTCAGGTCAGAGACAGAAGTCAGGAAGACATGCTCCTAGTGCCCTTGAAGAAGTAAGTTATTATGTTGTGAGAGAATCTACAAGTGGTTGACTTGATGGAGTCTGAGAGCAGCCTCCACCTGGCAGCCAGCAAAAAAAAAATGAGAACGTCAGTTCTACAACCACAAGAAATGAATTCAGCCAACAATCAGATTTAGCTTGCAAGAGGACTTCCAAAGTAAAAAGAGATTACATTCCTCGCTGAAAATTTGATTTCAGCCACCTGATGAGACCGTGAGGCCAGGACCCAGCTAGCTCATACTCAATCTCCTTTGATTGCTGGATCACTCCTTTGGCGCCCATCATAGTACTAGAAATGGACTCCCAGATTACAGAGCATTCATTCTTTTAAACGTTTCGTCTTTTTCTCTGATAATAGAGGGAAAAAGTAAATTACAAAGTTCCATTTTAATTACTACCATTTTTAAAGTTAATTTAAAGACTATTTGGGAAAAAATAAAGCTTTACTATTGTCATAAATTCCTCAGTTTCTCTTTTATTCTACTTAAGATTTTCATATTCAATTTTTAAATATTAAAAGAATTTTCACATACAGCAATCTTTTTAAAGCCATAGTCATGTGGATGGGTGATCTCTGTTGCAGAGCAGCATTTTAGTTAGAATCTCTCAGCTACAAATTAATGACTACTTAACTAAGGTGGTTTAAACAATCATTATATTTATTTACACTATACAAAAAGGTTAAAAATAGACTTTGATTTGGCAGTCAGAAACTAGATTCTTTCGAATTTCTGTTGTGCCATTATCAGTTGCTGGTAATGGTTTTTCTTGGCACAAAATGGCAGTTGCAATACTAACCACCATATTCTTAAGTGGTAGCCCCCCAGGCAAGGAGGAAATGAGTGATGGCATAAAGGCCTTTACCATATGCTGTTCTTTCTTTTATCATAAGTTAAACCTTGACAAATAAAAAAAAAGAGGCACTCCAGCAAGATTCCCATTTTAGCTAAATGCGATTCCAAAGTTGTTGGCAAATAATGAGACTATGGTTGGCAAAGACCAATACAACTTATTCCCGGAGGTAGGCATGGTTGCCACTCAAACACATTCACATGTCTCAACTTAGAAATATGGAGAATTGGCTATTGCCAGGACTAACAACAATTATTACCGAAAAAGGAACTTCTATCAATGTTGTGCAAACTGGGGCTGTTTTTGGTCACTATTTGCCTTTCACTAGGGCTTGGAAAAAATTTTATAAAATTCTATGATGATATGGGTTAAGGAACGGCTTTACTGGGAAAAGGAGAAACATAAAAGCTGAGTCTGTAAGGTAGGTGAAGGTAAATATTCTATATTCTCTAATTTTTTCCACAAAATGCTATATTGGGGCCTGAAATAAATTACAAGTTTCTATTTCAGTGAAGAGATCCCATTACCCCACGACTCTTTATTCTTAGTTAGTTAAAAGATGCACAGACTTCATGGACAACAGGGCTTGGGTCTCCACTTTTAGAGGAGTTGTATAGGAATGACATAAAGACAATGTTGCCTGAAGACAATGGGCCTTATAAAAACTTGTAATCTATTTGCCAAGAGGAGGCTATTGCTCCCCTGGAAACTTGGATGGGGTGCAGCCCTTCCAATAGAAAAATTGAGCAGAACTGTTTCAGCCAGCTCATGTTTCAGGCAATTCAGAATGAAAATATATTATCATTTTCAGAAAATTCTTCCCCATGGTCTCATCGGATATAAATTTTTCCAACATGAGAATTGACCTGTCCAGATGCTGAATAGGCAGAGAATGAGAGTGGTGTTACTTTTTGTCCCTTTATCCTAATCTTCTGTTCCCTGTTTGACTTTGGGGTCCAATTAATTGGAGTTCATCTCAGTTAGTTCAGGTTGCCATAATATAGCATATATACAGTCACAAAGTACACGCAGTCAGTCATCTCTCAGTATACCTGGGGGGTTGGTTCCAGGACACTCCCACTATCTCCACTAGTATGCCATATACACTCAAGTCTGCAGTCACTCAACCTGGAGAACCCACATATATAAAAAGGTGGGCCCTCAATATATTGGGTTTTGCATTCCACCAATACTGTATTTTTTCATCCACTTTTTGTTGAAAAAAAATTCATATATAAGTGGACCTACATAATTCAAACCCATGTTGTTCAAGGGTCAACTGTTAAAGAAGACTGGAAAGTTTAAGGTCAAGGCGGCTGTTGATTAGCTTCCTGGTGAGGGCTCTCTTTCTAGTTTTCAGACAAGCATCTTGCTCTTCCTCACATGGAGGAGAAAGAGAACATCTCCTGTTTTTGTTATAAGGGCATTAATCCCATTAATGAGGGCTCCACCTTCATGATCTAGTGATCTCCCAGAAGCCCCACCTCCAAATACAATCATGTTGGGGATCAGGAAATCCACATATGAATTTTGGGAGGATGCAAACGTTGACTTCATAGCAGAATTTATTCTTCTCCTTGGGAGTGAGTCAGATTATCTATTTTTGTTTCGTTTTGTTGTGCTATTGTTGCTCAATAAGTTCTGTGAAGATAGAAAAGTTGAATTTTGTCTCCATTAGTGACCTCAAAGCACAAGTGAGCATGGGTTAAGTATCACCCAAGACAAAGCCAGTGTCTCTCTTGGCTCATTTAAACATAACCTGCCATTTTCACACTAAGGTCAAGGTAGTAAAAGAACAGGGATTTATTATTTCTTCTTGTCCTTACTCACAGATTTCCTAGTATCTTGTGACCCTGCAAAGGGTCCAGAGCCTTCAGTACACAAATCAGCAGGAATCATTGATATGGTTTGGCTGTGTCCCCACTCAAATCTCATCTTGAATTGTAGTTCCCATAATCCCCACGTGTTATGGGAGGGGCCTGGTGAGAGGTCATTGAATTATAGGAGTAGTTTCCCCCATGTTATCTCTTGATAGTAAGCTCTCACAAGATATAATGGTTTTACAAGGAGCTTTCCCCTTTATTCAGCTCTCATTCTTTTCTTTCCTGCCATCATGTGAGAAAGACATGTTTTCTTCCCCTTCCACCATTATCTTAAGTTTCCCAAGGCCACCCCAGCTATGCAGAACTGTGAGTCAATTAAACCTCTTTCTTTTATAAATTATCCAGTCTCGGGCAGTTCTTTACAGCAGTGTGAGAACGGACTAATACAATCATCAACTCAATCCATCTCAAAGTACCAGGTGTTGGTAATCTCAGGAATGTAGGGGTGGAAAGCACATGATACCTTTCTCCCCATCATAAGAGTCACAGCCAGTACTCTTATAAGAACAGACAGGCTAACAAAAAAAGTATAACAAATTTATTTAAAATTGTATGTGCCAGGGAAACCTTCAGAATGCTGACCCAAAGATACAAAGGAAACTATCCATTTTTATGCTTAGGTTTGATGAAGAATGGATAGCTATGTAAAAATATTAACATGATTGGACAAAAGTGTATAATCTAATGCTAATAGAATGGATTGGGAAACCAGAAAGGATATCAGTTTAGATTCTTCTTGACCTCTCTGTATAACATTCCTTTCTCCTGGGAATGGGGTAAGATGCATCTGGAACAAGGGTCTCATGACTTATTATCAGGCAAGAGTAGGTCAGAGAATTTCTTTATAGAAAGCTCCTAGATAGGCAGAAGATTAATAATGCTAGTTTGTATGGCTGGCTTTAGAGGAAATGGGTTGTAGTTTCTATTACTTGCTTTGAATAAAACGAATTCTGGTTTCTATGACTGGTTTTGGGGGAGGATGAGAGGCAAGAGGCAGGAGGGCAGAAGAAGGTCAGAGAGACCTTGTTTCTGAGGCCGCTTCTGAGGTTTTCCAACATCTTTAAATTCATCGCATTCAGCATGCCAAGGGGCCATACTTTGGGGTATTATTTTCTGAGCCCCAAGGATCCACTGCTACTGACACAGGGAATGATTTCTGAAGTCACAATTACTATCGTGATGTCAAGCATTGATGACACTGCTGTCTGTGTTGGTCAGAGTAGTGGTCATCACCTCTATCCCCTAAGGCATTGTCAGTGTTGATGATGATTCCGGCCCCTAAGGTGCCAATGGCCACATAGAGGCTATAAATGTCAAGGTTTGGGTGCTAATTTTTATGCAAAAGCCAATGACTCCTTGCTGTTGATTTTTCTACACAAATTCTACAAATATCTGTCATGACTCAAGTCCTAAACCCTTTTATTTCATACTCTGTTTTTTCTGTGCAATTCTATCATCTTAGGTTTTTGCAATAACGAACAGAAGATAATGAGTAAATTGTCCTTTATTATCATTGTAATACTCTCTCTACATCCATGACTTATCCGCTTCAACCAGCTTCCCTTACAATCAATTCTTTATAGAAGTTTCCTCATTGTCTCATAAATAGATAAGCGCCTGCCTTAAATCAAAATCACTAGTCTTCCAAATACGCCTGAATGATAGGATAAACACAGCACAGGCTCCATTTAATATCCTCCCTCTTTCCCTCTCCTGACATGAGAATCTGGAATCATTATCCCTTTCTATATTTGCTATTTTTATCTGTTTCCCTGTGATGATTGCTTGTGAAGATCCTTAAAAGTAAATAAGCTTAAGTGATTATTTCTAAGAACATCAACCACAGAATGACTTTAATGCTCCCCTATGTGTATTTCTTGCACTGCTAAAATGTTTTTAAACAGTAATTCCTGTTTTATATAGTTTAAAAAAATATTAAAGATAAACAAAAACACAAAGGTCAAATATCTAGAAATAAAGAGAAAAACAGTGTTTACAAAATAGGCAGTTCAGTGACAGCTACTGAGATAAAAGAAAGGAGGCTGAATGTTGGAACTAAACAGAGATTCTTCCTAAGACATCTGAGCAGAGGTCTGTGGTCAGTTAACAGAAGTGCCCCTGTCATTCCCCTACAGCTCCCTTCCCACCTCCTCAGTCTTTTTACACCGTTTTCAAAGTCTCTATATTCTGTGACTAGTGTCTTAATTCTGTCCCTATGTTCTGTTTTTATTTTTTATTATTTTTATTTTTTATTTTTAGAGACAGAGTCTCACTCTGTCACCCAGGCTGAAGTACAGTAGCATGATCTCAGCTCACTTCAATCTCCACCTCTCAAGTTCAAGAAATTCTTCTGCCTCAGCCTCCCCAGTAGCTGGGATTACAGGTGCTCGCCACCATGCCTGGCTAATTTTTGTATTTTTTATAGAGACAAGGTTTCACCACGTTGGCCAGGCTGGTCTCAAACTCCTAACCTCAGGCGATCTGCCCACTTCAGCCTCCCAAAGTCCTGGGATTATGTGAGACATTGCACCTGACCCCTGTGTTCTGCTTTTTACATGTATCTGTATGAACCCTGAAACCATATCTGCAATGAAGAGAATGCAGTATTCCAACCTCATGTGAAACTGTAAGTAAATATCATTTTCTAGAACAATATGTTCAGGGAACAAGATTAATTCCCCCACACACATGCACACACACACACAAATCACAGAATGGCAAATTGACCTGAGTTTTCTGCCTTCTACTGAAATCCTGTTTGCCCTTGCAATTTGATAAACATTAAGAAAGAAAATGAGGAAGAGACTCTGACAGTCAAATTAATTGGAAGAAAATCAAAATATGCTAGAACTAAAAGGAATCTTAACACTTTAAGTACATTATATTAACATCCTCAATTAATCACTCTCCCCAATCCACACTCTGCTGTACGATGTGGCAATTCCTCTTCCCATGAAAGAAACAGAGGTATCCCTTGCTTTTGAGTTTGTCAAATGATCTGTTTTGGTTAATGGAAAGTTAACAGAAGTTTGTGCTGTTGTACCTGCTCTCTTTTACATCTGCCACAGCAGAAGAAGAATAGCCTGGGGTCTCCCAGGAGGAGAACAGAGACACATGGAGCAGAGCCATCCATAGAAGTGCTCAGCCTAGATCAGCTGACCCTCAGCTGACCTTCAGATTTGTGAGTTAAGCAAATGCACATCACTATGTGGCACTGAGAAGGTGTAGTTGATTATTACACATCGTTTTTGTGGCCATAAATTAACTGGCACTGAGCCCACCAACTTCAATTCCTCTAATTTAAAGAGGATAAAATTGAACCCCAAAAGTGGAACAGACTCACAGTAGTGACAAGACTGAAAGACCTTGAAACAGAACCATGAAGATCTGAGTTTTACCATAGGCTCACATACTTGCTGGCTACGTTAGCCTTAGAAAGCCATTTCACTTAACTGAATTTCACCCTGTTTTGTTTTTAAATGGGAATAATGAACTGGGAAAAGTTTCCATATCCCCCTCTCAGGGCATGTGACAGGGGTGTGACTTGCTTCTTCAGTGCCCCTCTACTCAAACCCCTAAGGGAAGCATGCAGTCAGGAAGCTCATGGGGAATATTTTGGGCTCCAACCCCACCGCAGCATCTAAGGTTGAGTGTTTACAGCTCGTGAAGCCACAGTGGGCTTGCGTTACAGTGTGCTCTTTCAGTTTTGCCGTCTGCAGGCAGCTTGTGCTAATCAGCTCAATTAGACCCTCCAGCTTATCACAAGGATGAGGGTTTTCTGTATTCCAGGTTCTTGCCTTTGCATACTGAAAAAATTGGATCACACATGGGCTTGGAGAATGGCTGCAAGTTTTTGCTGAGTTGAGGTAGCAATCATCAAGGTGGATGGGGAAGCCAGAATGGGGATGGAAAAGCCAGAATGAGGATGGAGTGGGATGGTGGTCTTTCCCTGGCATTGGGCCACCCAGAGGCTCGACACTCCTCTGACCACCCCTGGCCGAATCCCACCTTGTCCCACTGTTGATGACCTGTTGATATCTGCTGGTGCCTGTTGGTGTGCTCTTCTTTTCCTCTACTCCTCTCGATTTCCAGCAACTTGTGTGTGTGCCCACCAGGGTCTTGGGGTTTTTATAGGTATAGAATGGGTTGTGTGATGGGCCAGAGTGGTCTTGGAAAATGTAACATTTGGGTGCAAAAACAGGAGTGCCTGTCTTCACTTAGGTCTGTGGGCACAGGCCTGAGGATGGAGCCCTCGCCAGGGTACCCACCCTTCTCTACCCAGCACTTCCATGCCCCCTGCTGTATCAATAATATATACAGTACCTTGCATAAGCAACTATAAATTACATGACCTAAATAAGATAATCAATGTGAAAGCACTTTGTGAAAGAGAGAAAGAAGCTAATGTGAGTTTAGTGCTTATTTTATGCCAAGTACATGATTAAATATTAACATTACATCATTTTATCTCCTTTAGTCCTATTAATACCTGTCTATCAGTAAGGTAGGTGATCATTCATTTGGTCGACAACAGCTGAATATTACATGCTTACTCAGAGCCATTATTTAATGAATGAGTAAATTCAGGCTAAGGTAACTTAAGTAACTTAACAAGTAACTTAACTTACAGCACTTGGCATGATTTTATTAATCAGTAGGTAGCCTACTGATTGTAGCTCAGGAAAACTGTTAACCATTACTAAATAAATACATTTTTGCTATTGGCAACCTAGAAACGTGACAAAGTTATTCAAATTAGAGTGTCTGTTTTTATGTCTTTTAATCCGAGATTGTATTAGAAACATCTTTGGCTTTGGTATCCAAGGTGTCATGATCTATAGACTGTATCTCTTGCCATTAACAGTCACTCTGGTATTGAATTATAACTCCATTTCACCTGCACTAGAAGATGACTGCCTTTCTCTATGAGGTGCTCCTAAAGGCATAAGGTGCATTTCAAATGTGCACCTATATTTTTATTCAAACTATACCAAACATAACTTCCAAAGTCATTAAAAATAAATAAATTTAACTTCTCTGGATGAAGATTGCCTATTTTTTTAGGTATCCCTTAAGACCTTTCAAAATGAAATATATCAAGATATGCACCAGCAGACTGGGGGAAAAATATAAGAGAAAAACAATTTTTAGTTATACCAATGATTATTATTTGAGGAAATATGAGGTCAGTTCTCAAAATTACTAGAATGCTTATTAGCAATACAGAATCATGCCTTGAGTGAGACTTAACAGAAAGCCATAGAAAGATTGAAAATTGTATGAGGGCACATAAACTCTCTGATTTTTTCTCAGCTTCGAGAGTATGAGTTAAAACTCCTTCTCTATTACGTGGTGGTTTTACATACGAGAAGAGCTTTTTTGAGATGAAATCTTATGCAATTTCTTAGGGTCTTTGGGCATTTTTGTTAATCCAGATTAAAGTAAATCACTCAGAATTTGAGAGGATTAAATACTATGATTTTATTCCACCTCAAAATCACTTTTCCAACAAAATTTATTTGGCACAGATTCTATTAGCAGATCTTAAAACTTAACAATATTCTAAAGAAAATGAGGGAGGAAGCTGGAGGGAGGCGGTGGAACCCTGACATAATCTTGGCTGGTTTCATTCAGAGATGACTTGCCTCTTGGCTAGGTTTCATTCTGATTATTTTTATTGCACTGAGTCAAAACTTTCAGAACACAAAGAAATGAAGGGACAGGCAATGAGGGCTTCCTCTTCTCCCAATAAAGTTTTGTAAGTCCATTCTGCTCTTTATTTTTGAATAGAAGCCTTCAACTCAGAATTTCTGAACCAAAATTGGCTGTGGACAAGAACATTACAAGCATTTTCTATTATTTTCATTGTTGTAATGGTTTTTTTCATATTTTAGAAGGAAACATGCATTTGGAAAAAATCTTAAATTGTTTAATAAGGATAGTTAACTGATAATAATAATAAATACCTAGTTTAATAGTAAATACATATGTATATGCAAAGTGGCATGGCAGTCTTTCATTTCACGAAGGGAGTATTAACTTAAAGGTCTTTTTTTTTTTTTTAAAGACAGAGTGTCTCTCTGTCTCGCAGGCTGGAGCGCAGTAGTGCAATCTGAGCTCACTGCAACCGCTGCCTCTCGGGTTCAAGCACTTCGCCTACCTTAGCCTCCTGAGTAGCTGGGATTACAGGCATGTGCTACCATGCCCAGCTAATTGTTCTATATTTTTAGTAGAGATGGGGTTTCGAAGTGCTGACCTTGTGATTCGCCTGCCTCGGCCTCCCAAAATGCTGGGATTAAATCAGGCATGAGCCACTGCGCCCGGCCTTAAGGTGCTTTTTAATTAGCAAGATATGCAGTATTTTCAGTAGAAAAATATTAATATATACTCTAGAAGATGAAGCTGGCTTTGTGGTAGTATCCTACCTGCATTCTACATACGATAAACTCAAGAAAGTGCTTATTTATATCCTATCTGCATTTCAAACAATGCTTAAATCTATGTCAGGTTTAAATTATAATGTATATTCACAAATCCAAAAGTGCTCTTGAAAAGAATATTTATTTCAAAGTGAATTCATCCCTGGGTAAAGTGAGTTTTGTGTTTGTTGTTTTTAATCCCTACCCAAATCAATTTCCTTTCTATTTTGGGTTCAGGAAGAGAAATGGGTAAAGATTTATAACTTTTAAGTGGGCTTTTGCTTAAGATAATAACAGTATCTACACCAAAACACCTTCTCTCGTAGGCAAATTATTTATATCAATATGCATATGGTGGCATGATATTTTGAAATAGTATCAGAGTCTCTTAATTTTTTTATAATACTTGGTCTATCTTTCATTCATTCGAACACCTAAACTGTGCGATCTGCTTTAGGGTAATGATTTCATAAGTAGAGAAAAGAAATTTGAGATTTTAGGGGCAAAAAAGAGTCTAAATCAGAGCCTTAATACATTTGAAACATGAAGAGTAAAACTTCCTTAGTCTCTCCTCCCTACCATGATAGTAAAAGATTTGATTGGCATGAGAGTAGGGAGGTGGCATAGGTCAGGAACGAGCAACAAAGAGTCAAAGTGGGGAGGAAATAAAGAATAATTAGAATCTACAGTTCCCTGAGAAAGGTGGGTTCTGGTAATCTGATAACTGAGGGGTACTTGAAATCCTAGTTTGTTTGGCGGTAACGATAGATGTACCTGCAGATCACTAAATTTATATCACCTTATTTTTTAAAGGCAGGGGATGAAAGAGCAAGTATTCTAAGAACTCACAATTTTTAATGCCATCGTGAGATTGAGACCCATGTTTGTGAAACACTCAGTCTCATCTGTCGTCCCGAGCTGTTCCAGAGGCAATCTCGGCCACGAAGGCCATAGCTAGTAAAAAGGAAGGAGATGGAGAATGTAAGCCATGTGCAGCTTCTACTAAACTTCCTGGCAACTGGTCTGCAATACAGAGTCACATCTTGGTGTGAAAGTGGAGGGATAATTTAATGAGAAAGCAGCAGCAGGCATAAATATTAAACATTAAAGAGGAAATTTACATTGTAAAGGGATTGGCAAAGCAATATGCACACAAGTGAAATATGCTGAAGCACTACTAGGCAGGTCTGCGTTATGCCTCCCTTGGTGGTAATGTGAAGGTGCATATGTGCCTGACAACCAGGCATGTACTGACTTTGCTTATGCTAATTCTGGGCAAGAGCATGGAGTTCGCTGCCCCAGAGAATCTGCTGAATAGCAATGGTTGGTTGCCTCTCATAAAGCACAGCTATGTGACATGACTTGCAGAAATGGATACAGGTTTGAAGAAGTAAAAGGGAAGAACCTTGCATTTTGTAATATATACCTTGCAAATAGTGCTTTTGTATTTACAAAAATTCAAATGACTAAGTTTATTTTTGATGGCACCAATAAAACTAACCTGGAGTTCTCTATAAAATCAATCTGCCATCTTTCTGATCATAGAACCAAGTAAGAATATCTAATACATTAGCAAAGAGCTTGACAGCTCCGAATCACCTCACATTAGAAGTGATATTTGAAACACACACTTGAAGAGGAGTGTACCTACAGATGGCTGCTGCAAAGAAGCTGGGAGCAGCAAGTGTCAAAGAACTGTACCAACAGAGTTAAACACGCAAGAAAGACTTTATTCAAGACTATTGCAGTAAGAGGGGAGAGACTGAACAGCACTTTGTTAAATAAAAAGTGGGAGAGTTTTTAAGCACTCCAGTGAGCTACTGGAAAAGTCCTGGAGGACTTTAGGGTCACAGGAGAGCTGTTCGATGTGATTAGTACATCTGTGTTTGCTAATTGGTGCTTATGGAAGTCAGGCTCCTATCCTCCCTTAGAGACTGGGAGACAGGGACCCTATCTTTCTTGCTGATTGCTTTTCAAAGAGATATCTCCTATGACCTATTGTGAAACTAGCAAGAGGTTAAGAGAAAATGGACATCACAAAGAGGCAGAGAAAGAATTTGCAATGTGTTCTAAAGTAAATGCTCCAGGGAAAGGGAGATAAGGAGCTTCTAGTCCGGAAGAACCCTGTTTTAAAGTTTAGCGAAGATAAAAGGAATGTTAAGGCTGCCTTCATCAGAAGGTGGAGCTGGGTTTGGGATGGATTTGGAGATAGTGGCCCCTCCTGGCAGTAAGATGTAGCCCTGAGGACATGGGGACTCAGGACTGGCAGCATCCTCTTCAGTTATTGGGACTAGAAGAAAGCAGCAGTTGTCTGTTTCTTTTGGGGCTCTTTTTGGCGCTGGTAGGCTGGTAAATGTTTCCAGAAAAAAAAGGTTATTTTGTAGCATTTGCTAATTTCCATGGTTTAAATTGCTTTCACCATGGCTTATCTCAAGTTACCAACTTGATCACGTTGAAATGGGAGTTTGGGAGGATATATGCACAATTGGCTCTTCCAAGGTAGTCTAGCCTGCTCAAGCATGTCTCTACTTTTTAGCCGTATGTACTAGAAAAAAATAGCAAGGGCAGACACTGAGAAATGAAAATAATGTATGCCAACAATCCAACTCCTAGTGAGATTTTAGGCAACTTTATGAAGAGAAGTTTAAGGTATGAACAGCTTACAAATTATAACAGACTTACTGACTTATAACACCTTATAAATTACAGCTAACTTATTTTCATTATTGAGTTCAGATGAAAAACCTGAGACTTTCACCTTCACATGACTAGTAAATAGCCACGCTGGTAAGCTCAACCACGAATAACATTCACAAACCCTTTTCCCAAGGCCCATATCCTCAAGAATATGCTTTATGATTTCACTCAAGATCTCACTATTTCTACAGATTGAAAACTTCTTTTAACAGAAAACATTTGACTCTGTTAAAAATAATATGAACATTTGTCTGTGAGGTGCATCATTACTACATTAGCTGCCTTTGCGAACTAGCAGTGGATATTCTGATATTACTCAATGGGTTGAGGAGAAAGGTATAGGAAATCTTTATTATATTTTATTTATGTATGTATCTTTTTAGAAGCAGGGTCTTACTCTGTTACCCAGGCTGGGGTGCAGTGGCACCCAGCTAACTGCACCCTCAAAATTCCTGGCTTAAGCAACCCTCTTGCCTCAGCCTCCCAAGTAGGTAGGACTACAAGTGTGTGTTTTTGTTTTTGTTTTCGGTAGAGATGGGATCTTGCTATATTGCCCAAGCTAATCTCAGACTCCTGCCTTCAAGCAATCTTCCTGCCCAAGCCTCACGGATAGAAAATTTTAATAGTTTGATGCCCTATTATAATAAGTGGGAAAGCAAATGCAAGTCTAAATGGAACAGAAACAAAAATAAAGGCTTTTGGAAACAATAATCAGTAGACATTCATCTTTGTATTCTTAGTTTTCTGCATGTTGCTTGATATGGTTTGACTCTGTGTCCCCAATCAAATCTCATCTTGTAGCTCCCATAATTCCCACATATTGTGGGAGGGACCTGGGGGAGATAATTGAATCACAGGACTGGGTCTTTCCCGTGCTAGTCTCATGGTAGTCAATGGGTCTCATGAGATTTGATGGTTTTAAAAACAGGAGTTTCTCTGCACAAGCTCTCTCTTTTTGCCTGCTGCCACCCACATAAGATGTGACTTGCTCCTCCTTGCCTTCTGCCATGATTGTGAGGCCCAGTCATGTGGAACGGTAAGTCGAATAAACCTCTTTCTTTTGTAAATTGCCCCGTCTCTGGTATGTCTTTATCAGCAGCATAAAAACAGACTAATACAGTAAATTGGTACCGGTAGAGAGGTGCGCTGCTGAAAAGATACCTGAAAATATGGAAGTGACTTAGGAACTGGGTAACAGGCAGAGGTTGGAATAGTTTGGAGGGCTCAGAAGACAGGAAAATGTGGGACAGTTTGGAACTCCCTAGAGACTTGTTGAATGCCTTTGAAAAAAAATGCTGATAGTGATATGGACAACGAAACCCAGGCTGAAGTGGTCTCAGATGGAGATGAGGAACTTGTTGGGAACTGGAGCAAAGATGATTCTTATGTTTTAGCAAAGACACTGGTGGCATTTTGCCCCTGTCCTAGAGATTTGTGGAACTTACAACTTTAGAAAGATGATTTAGGGTATCTGGTAGAAGAAATTTCTAAGCAGCAAAGCATTCAAGAGGTGACTCAGGTATTGTTAAAAGCATTGTTTTAAAAGGGAACAGAGCATAAAAGTTTGGAAAATTTGCAGACTGACAATCCAATAGAAAAGAAGAGACACTTCCATTTTCTAAAGAGAAATTCAAGCCAGCTGCAGAAATTTGCATAAGTTTCAAGCTGAATGTTAATCACCAGGACAATGGGGAAAATATCTCCAGGTCATGTCAAAGACCTTTGTGGCAGTCCCTCCCATCACAGGGGGCCAGAGGATTTGGAGGAAACTGTGATTTCATAGGCCAAGCCCAGGGTCCCTCTGCTGTGCGATTCTAGGGACTTGATCCCCTGTGTTCCAGCCAATCCAGACATGATTAAAAGGGGCCAAGATATAGCTTAGGCTGTAGCTTCAAAGAGTGAAAGCCCCAAGCCTTGGCAGCTTCCACCTGGTGTTGAGCCTGTGGGTGCACAAAAGTCAAGAATTGAGGTTTGGGAACCTCTGCCTAGATTTCAGAGGATGTATGAAAATGCCTCCATACCCAGGCAGAAGTTTGCTGCAGGGGCTCTCATAGACAGCGTCTGCTAGGGCAGCGCATATGGGAAATGTGGGATCGGAGCCCCCACACAGAGTCCCTACTGGGGCACCACTTTAATGGAGCTATGAGAAGAGGGCCACCATCCTCCAGACCCCAGAATTGTAGATCCACTGACAGCTTACACTGTGCACCTAGAATAGCCAGGAGGAACGCTGTACACTGCAAAGCCAGCCCATGAAAGCAGCCAAGGGGTAGGCTATACCTACAAAGCCACAGGGACGGAGCTGCCCAAGACCATGGGAAAACATCACTTGCATCAGTGTGCTGTGGATCTGAGACCTGGAATCAAAGGAGATCATTTTGGAGTTATAAGATTTGACTGCCCCGCTGGATTTTGGACTTTCATGGGGCCTGCAGCCCCTTTGTTTTGCCCAATTTCTCCCATTTGAAATGACTGTATTTACCCAATGCCTGTATCTGCATTGTATCTAGGAAGTAACTAGCTTGGTTTTGATTTTACAGACTCTTAGGTGGAAAGCACCTGCCTTGTCTCTGATGAGACTTTGGACCGTGGACTTTTGAGTTAATGCTGAAAATGAGTTGAGACTTTCAGGGACTGTTGGGAAAGTATGATTGTTTTGAAATGCGATGATATGAGACTTAGGAGGGACCAGGGGATGAATGATATGATGACTGTGCCTCCACCCAAATCTCATCTTGTAGTTCCCATAATTACCATATGTTGTGGGAGAGACCTGGTGGGAGATGATTGAATCATGGAGACAGGTCTTTCCCATGCTGTTCTCGTGATAGTGAATGGGTTTCATGAGATCTGATCATTTTAAAACCAGAGTTTCTCTGCACAAGCTCTCTCTCTCACATTAGAGGTGACTTGCTCCTCCCTGCCTTCTGCTATGACTGTGAGGACTCCCCAGCCACGTGGAAATGTAGTCCAATACCTCTTTCTTTTGTAAATTGCCCAGTCTCTGGTATGTCTTTATCAGCAGCATGAAAATGGACTAATACATTGCTGAACTCATGGTAGGTACTTGATACTAGTTTGAAGGGAGGAGAGATAATTGGAAAGGGGATGGGTGGAAGGAAGGATAAAAAGAAAGAGAAGGAGAAAGGTCAGAAAGGAGGGTGAGGCACTTGGTGGTTTATACCCTGTGAGGGTCGTGAAGAATGAAAAGGCTGTCACAGCAGGGAAAGTGGTCGTATTTTGACATTAGACTATGTGCTGGTTTCTGTAGCTTCCTGAAATTAAATGAATTTTATTTATAAAATTTACCTTGCCAAAATATCAAATCCCCCTAGTCACTCTTACTTATAGGGCATGCTTGTTAACTTATACCGGACAAAGGGAGGCTGATTTTCATTGAAAATAATTTCAATGAAAAGAGTGATGTTTTTGTATTTTGTATTCATATTTTGTATATTTGTATTTTAAATTACATATACATTGTATGTGTATTTTCTTTACTGTGGAAAATAAGAAAGATTATTTTATTCAAAGTGCATAGCCATAAGCCATCAGATAAAAGTGCTAGAAACCATTCCCTCTTTATTTAATTGAGTCAATGAACTGACTAACTGGAGAGTAAAGTTTTTATTGGCATCACTGTTGTAGATTGATGGTAGCTTCTCTGATGCAGCCATTGATAAGAAGTATTTTTTTCTGGTTTTTAAAGGAATACTGTTCTATGGGGGATATTATAATCTTCCATTGCAGTTATTTTGTAGAGTCGTTTATTTTTTACCATTTGCATAATTTTCATTTGTTATCTAGACAATACTACAGTTAGATAACACTGTACACTTAGGATTAATGGATTTTGTCATAGTTTTTTTTTTAACGAAGTAATTATGAAGCATTAAATACTTATCTGTTAATAAGTACTCATTGACCAGAGAATGGTCTTTATGTTATGAATGCTTACATTACAAAAGAATATAAAGCCTCCCAAATTCTCTATACGACCTAATGCTATTAGTTGATAACTTTTCCAAGACCCTAAGTAAATAAACCATGCTGTACTACAACTATAATTATCAGGGTCAGCTGCTCATCAAATTGGAGAAAGTTGTTTGCAGAAGCAGAATTTGATTTTGACTGTTAAGTTGCAAACTATCATTTGTTCGTCAGTTTAAACTGAAGTCTTTTTCATGTGTTTTTCTTCTTCTTTATCTCTAGCCATTCAGAAGAAAAATGATTATTGTCAGGAGGCACCAAGCACCTTAGGAAAAGTAGAATCTCTTGAGAGAAAGTGCTTCTGCCAGATAAGAGAAGATGATGGACTAAGGTCATTTAAGGTTAAGCTTCTAAAAAAAACCAGAAAAAGACACCCAAGATGTATTGGATGAGCTGCTGTGACGATAAGGCCAGCTCTAGGCCTTAGAGAAATGTGACCTGGTAGAAAAGACAGTAGGCAAACAAGATTTAAAGAATTTATCGATTTCTACTTTAGGAACTCCAAATATACTGAAAACACACCAAAATGGCTGTATTACATTAATATGTAGTTTAATAATATTTCCAAGATTTTTGCTGCTTAACATGTTTAAATGTACACGCACATTGGAGTAATGCTCAGCAGGGCACCCACCCTCAGAAAGGACACAAGATCCCTGGGAGGGCTCTGGACCAGGCATTAAACCTTTAGGTCCTGGATTATAGATACCTAGTAGATCTCTGGTAAAGAAGCGTCTTAGTCCATTCAGGCTGCTATGGCGAAGTACCCTAGACTGAGTGTCTTATAAACAACAGAAATTTGTTTTTCCTAGTTCTGGAGGTTATAAAGCCTAACTTCAAGACACCGGCAAAGTCAGTGTCTAGTGGAGGCCTGCTTCATGGTTTATAGATGGTGATTCCTTGCTGTGTCCTCACATGACGGAAGGTGCAAGGCAGCTCTTAAGAGCCTTTTTTTGTAAGGCACTAATGCCATTCACGGAGGCTCCATTTTCATAATGTTACCACCTCCCTCAGGCCCCACACCAAATACCATTATATTGGAGATTTGGTTTCAACATACGAATCCCAGGAAGACACAAATATTGAGTCTATAGCAAAGAAGTTTGTGAATATATATAAATTTCAGCATTTTATTATCAATGTATTCTAATTTAATGTAAGCGCCTTCATGTGTTTAGTTCTATGGATGTTTTTTCTGCTAATAGGTATTTTCCAGCATCTTTTGACTAATACACATTCCTTCATATCCTCCAAACCCTGATACAATTTTAATTATGCAATATTTCATGATGCCATCCAATCATAATTTTTTAAATACCATGCCCTTATGTTTTCCTCTTATTTTATGTTTTAAGTGTAACTTGCACGGTGACACCAATATCATGAAATAAAAAGTGAACCCCTTGTAGGTTGAATTTTTTTCCTAATTTCACTCATTCTCCGCACTAAATTTGCTAATCACTACACTCTTCCACCTGCAAATGGGAATGAACTCAAGGAAAATGTTTCATCAACTTACCTCATGAGGCTGAAATATGCATTTTATGCAGAAATATATGTAACAACCACAAAAAAAATCAACATATAGATATTTATAGCCCCTTCTTCCTTCCCGCACATAAACCTAACTCATGGAAGATTTTCATCAACATTGTTGCTTATCATGCAAAGAAAATCATGAGAGATAGTACTTAGGGGTCAGGAAGGGAACAAAAATATTAATACTTATGTCATAATTCTTGTTACACACACACACACAGACACACACACACACAGCTTGAATGTCATTATATTGTCTAACCGAGATAGTAATACCCAAAGGGATCTTGCACATCACAGCTTCTGAATGATGGATTTCACCAAATGAACAAATGACTATCCAACCAGAAAGTAGTTCTTTCTGGGAAGAGTTCTTTATTTGATAGATATCTCTGCTCTTCCCAAATCATCAGTACTATATTTCACTGTGCAGTCAGCCATGAGTATAACCAAATATCAGAGTTTGAAAAAAATCTTTAATAAATCAAATCGTTTAGACTCACAGATGTTTATTACCCACATTCTGGCAACGTCACTATCTTTTTTTCATTTTACTGAGTCCCTTGGCATGGTACGGTCAGTGCGAAACTAGGGGGAAAAAAGAGTATTACTAATTCACTAAGCATTTTTATAGTGCTCAATATCTACTGGCACTAAATGACTCAATATCTCTTTTTAAAGTAGGTAAAGTATAATCACATCAGACACAGGCCTTACATTTTAGAAAATTCCAGGGCATTAGTAAGTCCAGATAAGCAAACAGGATGATAATGCAGGATTATAAGTACCATGATAAAGGCAAATATATACTGTAGCAGCTATAAGATCAACACAGGATGGCAGCCCATGGAAGGGCAGTGAATAATGACAGGTCAGTACCAGTGAGCATCTAAAAGAAAAAGGGAACAGGTCTTTCCAGCAGTGGGTGTTTAACAAAATTATAAATGGAACAGGCTATAAAGTTATAAATGATTCAGAAGGGTGTGAGTTCATGTTTCATGGTTTAATAACTGTAGGTCCTAGGCCGACAACTTTTCTTCTAAGAAACTATTTACTCAATCTATTTACACCTCAGGGACAGAGAGAGTAAAAGAGAAAGGTAGCACTCAGCCACATGTAAGTACTCAAAAAATCATATTTTTATCTGCAAATTCATCGTGATGTATTCACAGGACTGTAATTATTTCTAGATATCTAGAGTGAAAAGCTTCAGATTACATAATAATCAAGGCAGAAAGAGTTCAGAGTTAAAGGAATTTCTGGTAGAAGTTAGTAGCTGTTGCAGGTTGATATTTCTGGAAGCAAATGTAGAGGGACAGGTGGCTTAAAATAATTATAAGGAATTAAAACCTATAAAAAGAAGGAACAGAAAACAGGAGAGAGCAGAGAAAGAAGTCAAACTGAGAGGGAAGCTTGACAAAGCCTTAGCCACCCATACAGAAAGTGGAGCCTTACTGCCTGGGCTAAAATGGCCAGGCCTCTATACTTTTACCTCCCTCAGTCACTAAATATGGGTTCCGTCTGGAAGGGCATGGCCTTCAATGAGGAAATTCTTCACAGCTGAGATAAACTGCTGGGCTATGTCTGCTAACCAAACTTCCAGAAGCTTGGCAGCAGGAATAATTTGGGAAGTGCATCACTTCAGCAGTCCCATCAGTGTTCACCAATAGACTTCTCCTGCTTCTCCTGCTTCTGGGAGGAGTCAGCCCTTCTCAGTTCTCTTGGAGTTGATCTGGGAAAATGACTCAGGGTTTCTTTGCAGACAATAGAAAGTCCCAGGTGCGAGTCTTCCAATTCTCTTGTAAATGTGAAATTGTTAGAGATCCTTAAGGAAGACAGAGACATGATCAGATTTGCCTTAAGAAAGATCAATCTGGCAACAATGTACAAATGTTTTCAAAGAGGATGAGGCTGGAGACATAACTGATTATTTGTTGCTTGGGTGAGACAAATAGGATGACAAAGGAAAAGGATTGAGAGTGAAGAGTATGCAGTCTGGAATAAGGTTAGTGTAATGCTGGTGTCATTTGTCTTATTTCCCAGCAGAATGGCTCTAATAGAGCAACAATACCAGGTAATGTTTACCAAATGCTTCTGTGCATCTGCTACTCTGCTCATCACATTTCATGCATTGCCCTATCCTCTGGATAGTCAATAGTTATCTCTTCTACCTTGCTGACAGAACCCCAGTTTTATGTAGTAACTATTCGCTTCCCTCTCCCTGAGGGGCAAATATTCATTAGTCTATGCCAATCACAATAATTCTATTTCTCTTATCAATGATTTGTTAGACATGGTCATGTGACAGAAAAACAAGAGAAAGAGAAAAGTCAAATCAGAGGCTTCTGGGATTGTTTTCTCCTCATAATTAAGAAAGGGAGAACTAAGGTGGGGTCTTGTTTGTTCCTGATTTGGGCCACTACCATGTGAAGCCCCAACGCCAGCAGTTTCCCCTTTTGGTAGTCCAGAGACTACCAGAGAGACAGACAGAGGCCCTTCACATCCCAGCTCTGAACTTATTTGTTTCACCACTTTTGGTATTTTCAGTTACTTGCAGCTTATTTTTCTCATCGTTTAAACCACATTTGGTGTATTCAGTTACTTGCAGCTCAAGAATTCTAAGTAATATTAACGTGATTAGCATTATCTGTGTATAGAGGAGGATGAAAAAAAAAAAAAAAAAAGCAAAAGCCCCAGGCTCCCCAGACCGGCCAAGGAGAGTGGAAGACCCTCTCACATATCTGGAAGTCATGCCAATGAAAACATTAAAATCTTAAATGCTAGTATTTGAAAAATTAATTTCCTTTTTGACTTTTTTCTACAACCTGGTCTCAGGCTTTCAGTCTCCAGGTTTCTTCTCGAATGTTAATCTTTGTTTCATAAGATTTCAATATCCCAGGTTTTTCCCTCACTTCATACTCTAACCCTTAAATATTTACTGGCCCCCCTTACCAAAGTACATGAAAAGTGTTATTAGCTCTGAATAGTTGTTAGTGGCTTCTCAAGAACTGACTACATAAATTCAACTTTTCATTAGTAACTGGTGTGCAGTTTTGGAACATCTAATGGGGCCCTATGCTCTGCAAGATCAAAGGACTAGGAGTGGCTATTTCTGTAGCTGCATACTTTTCAAGGACTGTGTTATTTACAAGAGAAGATGTGGCTACCAGATTCTCAGGTGGTGTCTTTTTGTTTCACAGTCTCATTAGTGGCTCAGGTGAAACTATTCTTTTCATCAGGATAAAATTGTCTATGTTTTCTTCCTTCAATAAAAATAACTTCAGTCAGTAAAACCTTTAGAATTGCATTCTTTTTATTTTAATTTTAAAGTGGTTTTCTAATGAAGGCAACATAATCATGACTGGAAAAAGCGTGCGTTCTAAACCAGAAAGAGGAATTAGAGAATGTTAAGTATCATAATAACTGTAACCAAATCTTATCATGATGATTTTTAAAGAAATGTTTAGTTATAAATTGAGTATTTAAGTGTAGACGATGATAATACATTATCTTAATATGATGCTATATTACCCAAAAATGAAATTTGGTATTAAATGCCAATTCCTCCACTTGGGGTTTAGATTGTATGTCTTATCTCGTTCTCAAAGACTTTCCTCAAACACATCTCTTTCTTGCATCAACAATTTCTCAATTATTTATAGAGCATTACCACCAGCTGAAAAACAAGCATTATTTTTTTTCTTTGAAACAAAACTTCCATATCTTTTGATCTCCCCATCATCTTTCTGCTGCTGCCCCATTTCTGTCTTCCCAATTCATTGTAAATCATCTTGACAAACTTCGAGTCACCTCATATGATCTTCCAAACCCACTATAATCAGGTTTTTATTCTCCTTCCAGCAGAGAAAAATCTTGTCAGGGTAACAAAAAGTTTGCTCACTACTCTTTCCTCGTCTTAGACATTTAGACACTTCAATTCCTTTAAGCGTACATGAACACCTCCCTTCCTAAAACCCTCCCATTTCTTGGCGTCTACAACCTCACAAGCTTCTGATTGAGTGCCTACCTTGTAGCTGTTTCATCTCGGTCTCCTTTGTGGGTTCCTTTTTCCTTCTGAGTTACAAAATGTCTTTGGCTCCATTATCTTCCTTAATCATGCTTTCCCTCTTAGCAATATTTTGTGAGCCTACGGCTTTAAATATAACCTGTTTGTTATGGCTTCCATATCTGTAACTTAAGATTCAAACTTGCCCTAAAAACTTCAGACTTGCATCCAACATTCTTGATATTTGATTAAATGTTATCTTTTAAAAGAACACAAGCAAAACAGAACTCTTGATTCTCCACAGAACCCAACCCCCTAACCAGCTTCTATCTCAGACTAAGTAGGGTTTATTATTATTATTATTATTATTATTATTATTATTATTTTGAGACCAAGTCTCACTCTGTCGCTTTGTTGCCCAGGCTGGATTGTGCAGTGGCACAATCTCGGCTCACTGCAACCTCTGCCTCCTGGGTTCAAGTGATTCTCCTGCCTCAGCCTCCCAAGTAGCTGGGACTACAGGCATGTGCCATGTGCCTGGCTAATTTTTGTATTTTTAGTACAGAGGGGGTTTCATCATGTTGGCTAGGCTGGTCCTGAACCCCTGACCTCAGGTGATCCACCAAAATATTATCCCAAAGTGCTGGGATTACAGGCGTGAGCGACTGTGCCCATCCCTATTCTTTTTAAATAAACAACTCCACCTGGCTTCTTTTTCTTTTTTGAGACGGAGTCTAGTCTCTGTCGCCCAGGATAAAGGCTGGAGTGCAGTGGTGCAATCTCAGCTCACTACAGCCTCGACCTTCCAGACTCAAGCCTCCTGAGTAGCTAGGACCGCAGCCACATGCCACCATATTTGACTACTTTTTGTATTTTTTGTAGAGATGGTGTTTTGGCAAGTTTCCCAGGCTGTTCTCAAATTCCTGGATTCAAGCAATTGGCCCAGCTCAGCCTCCCAAAGTGCTGGGATTACAGGTGTAAACCACTGCACTGGCTTATCTGGTTTCTTAAGCCATATATACTGGGAATTTTCCTTGATTTCTCTCTATCCATCAGATATTCTTGTTAGTGGTGGCAGAGAGTCTAGTTACTGGGAGCTGTCAGTGGTGTATCCATATGGATCCATAACTCGAATTCTTGCCTCCTCTGACGAAAGAATTCAACTGGGGGGCATAAAGCAGAAAAAGAGACCAAGGCGAGTTTCAGAGCAGAAGTGGAAGTTTATTTTAGAGTAAGAAAGGCTGTAGAATAGGAAAGAAAGGAAAATTCACCCAAGTGGGCATCTGAAGGTCAAAGAGAGAGAGAGAAAAAAAAAGGACTTTAACCTTGATCCTAGCAGTTTGTTGGCTCCCCGCTTTCCCAGGATTGTTCCTTTAGGGTGAGGTTTCCGCATGCACAGTGCTTTCTTTGCCCTTTGAAGTTGAGCACCCTCAGTGTGTCTGGGGAGTTATACGCATGCCCATTTGAGGCTTTCTTCCCTTTTCCGGTGGCGGGTACCTGGAGATCAGACATCGCCATTTTTGTCTTTTAACACCTATGTCCAGGAAGTTGCTTCTCCCTGGGGCCAGCATTCAATTAATATTTTAAATGTTAACAGTCAGTACCATCAGGATATTGTCACTCCCTGGCTGCCAAATTATATTTTTAGAGAAGCAGTATGATAACTGCCAGACTATCACCTGACATTCCTAGCGGGTGGCTGAGGGGAGACCTCTCCTGCCCCACACATGCCTCTCTCTACCTGTAACATCCTCACTCTCAAATATGCATGTCTAAATCATCAACACATTATATACAATTTGCCTTCTAGAGAGATCCCACATCTGTCTTCTTGTCCTGCATTTCTTGTTACAACCATCATTACCTGCTCGAATTATTCACAGTACCTTACCTAGCCTCCCTGCCTCGATTCTTGTACCACCACGATAGTGCTTGGTCCATTTGTTTTTTTTACTTATAAAGCTAACATCACTGAAGTATGAGTTACATGTATGAAAAACCACCTATTTTAAGTTTACAGTTGATGAGTTTGTATACCCCCTCACACCAATCAAGTAATGAAATATTTCTTTCAGCCCCCAAATTGTTCCTTTTGCCATTTGCATTTTACACTTGCTTCCCTCTGACCCAGAAAACAACTGATATGCTCTCTGCTACTATGGATGAGTTTTACCTGTTCTGGAATTATTTCTACATGAATTCATATTGTGTATGCTCTTTAATGTCTTAGGTACCTCCGCATAATGTGAAATTCATCAATGTTTTTTGTCTATGTATTTTTTTCCATTTTATTGCTGAGAAGCATACTATTACTTGCATATGTCACAGCTTGTTCATCCATTCATCTATTAAAGATCCTTGGTTTGTTCAGAGCTTCAAGCCATTAGGAATAAAGATGCTATTAACATTTTCATGCAAATCTTTTTGAAGACATGTTTTCATTTCTCTAGGGTAGATAACTAGTAGCAAAATTGCTGGAACTCACGTTGACAAATTCTATTCCATGGTTATACTATTAAACATTCTCACTAGCAAGGTATAAAGTTATTTTTCCACATCCCCACCAATACTTGCTGTTTTCAGTCTTTTGAATTGTAACCATTCTCATGGATATGTAGCGGTATCTCATTGAAATTTTGATTTACATTTCACTTACGACTAATGATGTTGAGCACCTTTTTCTCTGCTTAGCAGAAAGAATACCTTATGTTTGAATTTCAGTAATAATTTTTGCCCTTTACATATCCCAAATATTTTTAAAAATCCTTTTGACATATATATATATATACACACACACACACACACACATACACGCATATCTATATACAGACAAATTTCTTAAGTCATACTCTAGGAATTTTCCTTGATTTCTCTTTAGCCAGCAGATAGCCTGACCTTCAAATATATGTATCAAAATCATCAACATGTCATATACAATTTGCCTTCTATGTATATATAGAAGAATGTCTATCTTTTTGTAGTTTGCCTTTTTATTTCCTTGATTGTGTCTTTTGAAGAATAGAAATGTATAATTTTGATAAAATTTTAATTGTCATTTTTTTCTTTTATATTTAGTGATTTTTGTACCATTTCAATAATCTCTCTCTCTCTCTGCCCCAAAGTAACAGAGATTCTTTTATGTATTTTCTTTAAACCTTAATTTAAATTACTCTTTTATTATACTTTCAATAACTGCAGGACCTTTCATTATGTCACTGTCAAATTGTGTTTTTCTCTCTTTCCCTCCCTCTCTCTCTTTCTCGTTCTGTCTCTCTCATCAATCTAGCAAGGGGGTTAACAATGTATTTTAATATTTTCAAAGAACTAACTTTTGGCTTGATCTATCCTTTATCATAGGCCTAGCCTCTCTTTCAGTCAATGAAGTTATGTTGCAAGCAATGGACAGATCTGGAACCTGGAAAAGGATTGTGGTTTTTCAATAAACAGCTTTCCTCAGTTTCCTGATCATCCATCTTTGATTTTCTTTGATTGTATAAATTAAATAAAACCCTAGTTGACTGCCTGTTAATTTTTCCTCAAGGACTGACACATTCTGTTAGCTGTCTTCATATCTCACTGTGAGTAAAGACTCCTATGTCTGCCACTCAGATGTTGCCAGTCATTGTACTTATCTTGCTTCTGATGGCTAAGCACCACCATCTTGTCTTTATTATTTTGAGTTCCAATCATTCTAATAACTATCACTCAGTTCTATAACAGCATCTCCAGTGTCCTCTAGGCCTTCTATGCAACCCTGTCAACAGCTTATCTAGTCTTATGCTGCATATTCAATTTAGATTGATGCCCACCTCTCTGATGCTTTTTTTCCCCACCATCTTCCTCGCAACTCTAGAATTTCTACTTAATTTATTTGGGGTCAGAAAATTTTTCATGTTCCAAAAGCTATCCTAGAAGAGAATTAGTATGATCTCACAGGGTAGATGCATTACATTTTGTTTCCTAGGATGATACTCACATATTGATAAACTCTTACTTTCCTAACTTCCTGTTCTTTTCCCCATGATTCTGCATTCTCAGCAGCAATCCCATGCACACAGGCTCATCTAATGATGGAACATTGATACATGTTAGTCAGATTCTGCAGCAATTTCTGCATATATTAATAGTTTTTCTCCTTAACCAGCCTAATAGGTATCTATATGGATGTTCTGAAATTCATAATGGTACCTTCATAGACCGGGTTCCCTGGAAATGAGAGTTTGAAATGAGAAGGTTAATTGAATAGTACTTTTAATTTTGCCTGTAAGAATGTGAGAAAGGCAGGATTTGGCAGTCGGAGAAGCTGATTCACAGTTCAGTTGCAGATGAGTAATCAGCCAACTTACAGAAAGTTCAGGAACTTGGGGTACCCTTTAGAGTTGTCCCAAAATAAGATAGTGATACCAGATCTTCAAACTCTACATCACCCAGTTGTCTGTTACCCAGATAGCAGATCTTCAATCTCTGCATCACCCAATTGTCCACAGGCATCCTCCTTCATCTTCTCACCTTACCAAAAGAAGGAATATAATTTTAAACAATGAAGGTTTTGATAAAGAAAAATCCTTTAGCTTTATGCTATTTTGTCAAGAGTTGGCAGATAGATGCATTGGCCCTGAAGAGGTGACCTGAGAGGAAAACATGATATCCACTACAGATATAGGAAATGTTGAAAGCAAATTTTCTAGTTCTTTCTTATGATTTCTACACTTACATTAAGCAATTGTTTAATGCTAAATTAGTCATCTTGGTCAAATTTAGTATCATGTTATAACTTAGTAAAATCCACCTTTTTTGTGTTTTCTGATTTCTATTTTCTATTTCTGTTTGTGGCATTACTATTCACCTCATTTTATAAGGTAAAACTCTGGGAGTCATCTTTGAATCCCTTATTTTTCTGTCTTTGGTCATGCTTTTTCTGCTTACAATGCCCTTTCACCCTCTTCTCTACATAGTGAAATTACATTCATCCTTCAAGAGTGAGCTTTAATATATCTTCTTTTTTGGAGTCTTCTTTAATTGCTCTAAGTAGCATTAATTATACTTTCCTCTGTGCTACTAATATAATTTCTACATCCTATTAGTCAGCTTAGTTGGCTATAACGAAATGCAATAGATTGGGTGGGTTCAACAACAAAAATTTATTTTTTACAATTCTGGGGGCTGGTAGTTTAAAATTGGCATGCCAGCATGGTTGGCTTCTGGTAAGGACTTTCTTCTGGCTTGCAGACAACTGTCTTCTCGCTATGTCCTCACATGGCACAGAGTGAGAAGAAGCTCTCTGGTGTCTCTTCTTATAAAGGCACTAATCCTATCTTGAGGGTGCCATCCTCACAACATCAGCTAATTCTGATTACCTCTTAAAGTTTGCATCTCCAAGTACCGTTATGTTGGGTTGCACTTCAACATATGAATTTTGAGGAAACACAATTTCATTTATAGCATACGTTAGCCTATAAAAGTTCTTACTACATTGTGTTGGTGTAAATAGTATACATGTGTAACTTCTCTTTAAAGGAGATTCTAAAAGGCAGGCACAGTCTCATTTTCTCTCTTTTTAAATTTTTTTTTCTTTTAATGACTATGATTCTTGCTTTATCACCCAGGCTGGAGTGCAATGGCATGATCATTGCTCATTGTAACCCCAAACTCTTGGACTCAGGCAATTCTTCCACCTCAGTCTCCCAAGTAGCTGAACCTACAGGCACACACCACCATGCCTGGCTAATTTTATTTTTATTTTTGTGGAGACAGGGTCTCTCTTTGTTGCACAGGCTGGTCCCAAACTCCCGGCCTCAGCAATCCTCCTGCCTTGGCCTTCCAAAGTGCTGGAATTACAAGCATGAGCAATCATACCCAGCCTCATTTTCTTTTGATCTCCAGTGACTGGCACAGAGACAACTATTGGTTATTTGCTCAATTCTGAAATAATTTGCTGAATTCTGAAAAAGCTTATTTCAGAATTGCTGAAATTCTGAAATAATCTTATTTGCTGAATTAAAGCTTATTTACTGAATTCTGAAATAATCTATGTTATGTATGTGCCATATTTAATATAAAATGACAAGTCAATGTCTCTAATTTTCTAATTTTATGTTTTTTTAAATTAATGCTGGTATCTTGACAATATTGATATTGTGGTAGTGATGAATTAGTTATCCTTAGGTGGCAAACCTTATTTTGTATTCATAGAACATTGTACTTGCACTTCATAGCACTTTTTACAAATGTAATGAATTAGATGTATAATGAACTCCTTAGTATTTTTACTATAATTTCACAGGATGGAGAACACATTTGTCCTTTTTATCTACATATCTTATGCTTTGTGCAATGCCTTACACTGAAAAGGAACTCAGTAATTTTTATCATATTATAGGCATAAGTATATTGCATTGCAGCTATGGAAAACACAGCTATGAAAAAATAGAATATTTTAAATATTCACCAAAGAAGAAAATTGTAGACAGGTTAGCCTGGGTATTGATTGCCAGTGTTAAATAATAATAATTATTATAGCAGTAGCACTTAGAAAAGAAAAAGCCACCTTTCTCTGAGAATAATTATGAAGATTTTGAGGCTAAAAATCTGAGCTAAAAGAACAATCTTTGCAAGGAATAAGTGCAGTAACTAATCAGTTGATAAAACTTTGAAAATTCCAGATACTGAAAACCCTGAATTCCCAAATCATAATTTAGTCACAGACAAACACATGGGTAGAAAAGATTTAAATTCCAAATAAATTAGCATAATGGTGATACATATAGTATTTTCTGAAACAAATACCAACTCTGTTCACACTAAGGTAAAAAGTTCTGTGAAGGAGTATTAGGGTACCCATATTTGGTGAAATTTATGCATGAGATGTTTACTAACTAGACACAGTGAATGACTAGAATGCTAAACTTTCAGCAGTTAAGAAAATGGTAAGGATTATTATTTCTATGAGTATGTTTTATTAAATATTTTATATAACATCTATTTTCAGAAATGGAAAGAGAATTTAAAATTAATTAATTTCAAAAATTTGGTAAACTTATTGTTGCTAATCTTGAAAATCACCTGAGTACAGAATTGTCCATTTCATCTCATATATCTCTCTGATGAATCTCTCCTTCAACTGACTACAAAAGACACTGTCATACTGGTTCTTATGAAGAACACATTCAGTGGAAGTAACCAGGGCTTATAAACTAAAATTGATGTTTGGCTTAAACTGATATGAACCCATTAGCCAAAGGACAGTGATAAATACAAAAAGCACATATGGGACCCTGAAAATTTGTGACTCAATAGGCTGATTTAAATAAGGATGACTCACATTCCAGTATATCTTCATTATTCTGAGCAAACTAGGTTGTAACCTTTTAGTGTTCTAAGAAGAAATTGGTTATTGATCATAAACAAAAGTCATAGAATTTGATATACACAAAGTGGAATTAGAAACAGGGAAATATTCTTCATGATAATGGCAGTTAACACTTCCATGGACCTACTGTTGAAGGAATCCAAATCTACTTTAATGAGCTTTTCTATCATCAGAAACATTTTCCAATTTGTGTTCATTCTGTGTGCTGTATGGCAGGATTCATTTTCTAGAGTAATGGCATCAAGCCCGTAGAGCTTTCTTGTTTTGGACTTATAACCTCTTCATTCTCATTTCTTTCTTAGTTTATAATTAAATGGAACAGCACATATACATTTGTGCAATTAATCATTAATATTGTAGGCATTTTTCCTATGCAGTTTCTGAAAGTAGTTTTCAGATACATAGTTTTAAGTGTATCAGCAATTTGTCTTGAACAAACACTGAGCAAAATGTGTTTTTACTTTATGTTTGAAATAATGGATTATAGTTTGTTTGTATTTTCATAAAGTTTCTTTTTACATTAGATGTTCCACATGAAATAACAATAAAAATTTCAATATTAATATAAAAAGTTGGAAAATGACATTTTAAAATGACCTATTTTAAATAATTATTAATTATAAAAATGGCTTAATATAGTCTGAGCTATAAATGAGATTTACCTTTTTACTAAGTTAAAAAAGAGATATTATGAATAAAAATACTTCGGAGAAAAGAATAATTAGTTTTTCAATGAATTGCCTCGTAATTAAGCCTTAACCACAAACACTGTATGTGATTTAAACAATAATTTATGGGCCAGGCGAGGTGGCTCATACCTGTATTCCAAGCACTTTGAGAGGCTGAAGGGAGGAGACTGTTTGAGCTTAGGAATTTGAGACCGGACTGGGCAACATGGCAAGGCCCTCTCTCTACTAAAAATACAAAAAAAAAAAAAAAAAATAGGAGTGATGGTGGGTACCTGCGGTCCCAACTACTTGGGAAGCTGTGGTGGGAGTGCTATTTGAGCTTGGGGACAGGGGTTACAATGAGCCAAGATCCTGCCACTGCATTCCAGCCTGGGTGACAGAGTAAAAAAAATAATAATATTTTTAAAAATTATACGTTAGGCCGGGCGCGGTGGCTCATGCCTGTAATCCCAGCACTTTGGGAGGCCGAGGAGGGCGAATCACGAGGTCAAGAGATTGAGACCATCCTGGCCAACATGGTGAAACCCTGTCTCTACTAAAAGTACCAAAAATTAGCCAGGCATGGTGATGCGTGCCTGTTGTCCCAGCTACTCAGGAGGCTGAGGCAGGAGAATTGCTTGAAACCGGAAAATGGAAATTGCAGTGAGCTGGGATCCTGTCACTGCACTCCAGCCTGGTGATAGAGCTAGGCTCTGTCTCCAAAAAAAAAAAAAAAATTATACTTTAGGCAGAAATACATCTATATTGAAAATATAAGCTTAAATTTTTGTTACTAAATTAAAACACAGAAATATTGTCATGTTAATTGCCAATAAATATTAATACTTTAAGCAAGATATCTGTTTAAGCTGATAAATTCTATGAATGGGTCCATGATTATTCATTACTTTGCAAATTTTCAGAACTATGTGCATTATTATAATTAGCATGTTTATTTGCAATGACACACAAGGAATCTGTGATTTAACCTTTCATACATTTTTACAGTAATTACATTAGTTGATCTTTTAAATGTATTACTTTAAAATATCATCTGAAATTATAAGGTACTCTTTTACCAGAATGAAATAAACAAGATTAGTAAAATTAATGTGACTTTAGTAAAACTGATCAAGAAAAAGTAAACACAAATGACTAATATTAGAAATAGAATAGGGATATATTATAGATCATTTGAACTTAAAACATTAAGAGACTATTATAATCAACGTTATCCTAATAAACTTGACAACATAGGTGAAATGGAAAAATCTTTTAGAAAACACAACTTACCAAAATTGATAAAAGACATAGAAAGTTTTAATTTTCTCTTAAATATTGTACAACTTGAGTTAATTTTCAAAATCTTATTACAAAAACTCAAATGGTTACACTGTTGAATTCTATCAAACACATAACGAATAAATCATGCAACGTCACAAAACACTTTTAAAGATATAGGAGGAGGAAAAGACTTACCATTTATTTTATGATGTAATCATAACTGTAACACCAAAATTTGACAGACATTCTAGGAAGTTATATAAATTGAAAAAAAAAAAAACCTTGAATACAAATTGAATCCAACAACATATAGAAAGACAATATATCATTATTAAGTTGGGGTTACCCCTGTAATGAAAAGATGGCTTAACATTTGAAAAAAACCAACATAAATAATATATTAACAGAATACAGGAGAAAATTTGTTTATTTAGTAGTCTCAGAAAAATATATTCAACCCACACAGGTAATAAAAAAGAACAACTTTTATTCAACCTACAACCTACAAAAAGACATCTAAAAATACAACTAAAATGATTTATAGAATTTAATATTGAGCTTTTCCCCCTAAAGATCTGTAACACATCATGCATGTGAATTACAATGTAGGTTGTTCCAGGTGGTGACAGAAGACTATAAGAATTAACTAAATATAAGGCATGAAGATCAGAAAGAAAGAAAGACTTTAGCTATTTATAATTGACACAATTGCCTGTGTAGAAAATTCTTACTAATTTCCAAAGCAATTATTATGTTGGTGCAAAATTAAAAGAAATGACAAAAACTACAATTACTTTTGCATTGACATAATGAGTAACTAATAAGTAAGTAGCAAGGTTTCTCTGTATGACATCAATGTACAAGAGTGTCTTGCCTTTCTATATATTGCAAAACAATGTACAAGAGTGTCTTGACTTTCTATATATTGCAGAAAACAATTGGGAGATGAAATTTTAAAAGCTTTATTTTTAATGTTAAATAACATATGTAAAAATACGTTTATCAAAAAATACAAGATCTTTGCACTAAAATATTGCTAAGACAAAGAAAACAAAAAAGAAATGGGAAGATATACTTTTTTATGTATTAGAAGATTCAATATGATTAAAAATGAAGATTATTTCAAAAATTGATCTAAGAGACAATACATCGCCAATCAATATCCCAAGTAACTGCTTTATAAAACTGACAAGCTAATTCTAAAATTTACATTGAAAATTGTCAAGGGTATGGCAAGGATTTACTGTAGCCTAACTAATTTTGCAAATAAATAAATAAATAAATAAATAAATAAAAGGTCCAAGTTGGAGGATTTATCCTGTCCAAGTTTAGAGATTAATATATTAATATAGAATTATAGTAATCAAGACAATAGAGTGTTGATATAAATAGGGCAAATAGATCAACAGCACAGAGTTCAGAACTGGAGAGATACTGATACTGTATTGCAACAGGGAAAATAAAATATTTAAAACAAATGTTCTTTAAGCAGTTAACTATATACTAACTATAAAACTAACTCAATATTTTGAAGGAGGGATGGTAAAAATTCTTGACTCTTACTGATACAGGAGTTAAGAAGTAATCACTTAGGCAGATAGTAAGGATATGGGAATCCTCATCAGGCTTCTCTTTTTAATGAAAAGCAGCCCTAAATCATTTTCTAACAAAGAGAATTCTGTAAAGTCAAGCTGCAGACATAGACAAGCAAGCTGGAAGCTTACAGGGGTGAATACCAGCTGGAAGTAGGGACTAGACATGTTCAAGATGGCGGCTCCACCTTCCCTTCTCTTTCTCGGCCACATATATTGTAAGGAGCAGATAAGATGACTCTGATCAACTGGAAAGTCTATTTGCATAATAAGATTAGGGTTGGGCTACCAGCCTTTCTTGGGTACTATGTAAATTTCATACCTGATTGAACCAATCTGTGAGCCCTACGTAAACCAGACACTCTTCAAACTGGACTATAGTATCTGGCACATTGGCTGCCACACTGTCTTTTCTGCTTGGAGACCACTTTCTCTTTTCTTTTCCTTTTTTTTTTTTTTTTTTGAGATGGAGTCTTGCTCTGTCGCCCAGGCTGGAGTGCAATGGCATGATCTCTGCTCACCACCACAATCTCTGCCTCCTGGTTCGTGTGATTCTCCCGTCTCAGCCTCCAGAGATTACAGGCGTGTGCCATTATGTCTGGCTAATTTTTTTTTGTATTTTCAGTAGAGACGGGTTTCAGCACATTGGCCAGGCTAGTGTCAAACTCCTGACCTCCTGATCCTCCCTCCTCAGCTTCCCAAATGCTGGGATTACAGGAGTGAGCCACCATGCCCTGCCTGAGACCCCTTTAAGGAGAGACCTGTTTCTCTTTCTTTTCTTTTCTCTTCTGCCTATTAAACCTCCAATCCTAAACTCCTTGTGTGTGTGCATGTCCTAAATTTTCCTGGCACACAATGATGAACCCCACGGTATATACCCCAGACAACGTGGTTGCTTCGATATCTCACAGCAAGCATAAAACATACATTGGAGAAGGATAATTATAGTCCATACTTTTGAGATTAAATTATAATGCTGTCAGTGAAATCATAGGAGAAATGTTTGTGATATAGGAGTAAGCAAATACATCTTTGGCAAGACACAGAAGGAAATAATTCCCAAAGAAAGAAAATAAATTAAAGCATCAAAAAATTAAAAAATTTGTAAATCAAAGGACAAAATAAAAAAGGATAGGAGCTGGAGCAGTGGCTTACGCCTGTAATCCTAGCACTTTGGGAGGCCAAACCGGGTGGATGACCTGAGGTCTGGAGTTTGAGACCAGCCTGGCCAACACAGCAAAATCCTGTCTCTATTAAAAATACGAAAATTAGCCAGGCATGGTGGTGTGTGTCTGTAATCTCAGCTAACCAGGAGGCTGAGGCAGGAGAATTGCTTGAACCCTGGAGGCGAAGGTTGCAGTTAGCTGAAATCGCACCACTCCACTCCCTCCTGGGCGACAGAGCAAGACAGTCTCAAAAACTAAACAAAAAAAAAAGGATAGGGGCTCCGGTTCAAGGTGGCTGACTAGAAGCAGCTAGTGCATACCTTTCCCACAGGGAGGAAATAAAATCAAGTAAATACTAACTCTTCACATGGATCATTAAAGAGATAATTCTGAGATTCACAAGATAAGTTAGGGGACCCACAGAAGGCAGAGAAGAACGAAGCCACGAAGCTGAGTAGTGGCTGACCCAGCACCAACGCAGAGCCAGAGGAGGCTCCCTAATACAGAGAAAAGATGAGTGATTGTTAGACGCTCAGGGATCCACACATCTGCCATGGACCTTTACAGTCCAAGGCACGGGGCCTCCACATTGACACAGAAAGACCACCTGGAGAATGCAGAGGCACTACCCAAGCCTGCTTGCAATCCCGTAGCCCTTTGATCCTTGCGCAGCGCAGTGACACCTGCCACCACCTTGCCAAGAAGAGAGGCCAGGCACTTTTGTGTGTTCCTGATAGAGATTCTGCAGCCATGGTATGGGAAACAGCCAGACTATGTAACACGGGACTCTCCGTACTATTTCTGCCCCTGCTATCCTTGGACCAGGGAAGGATGAGCGAAGCTAGGCAATTTCACGTGCCACCAGCACAGATACCACAGCTGAGGTATAGAGGAGCAGTGGGCTGACTAGCTGAACCACAACTCCCTGCCTTGGCTGCTCCCTACCAAACGATACTTGGTGGCATCAGTGACAGGACCCCAATTGGTCTTAGAGAACAGACAAAACATAAAGCTGTCTGTATTGGGCTGAGTGAATATATTCTGCCTCACAGACCACACTCAGAGATTTGTAAGACAGGCATTTTCCATGTGATCTCAGTGACATTGTGATCTGGAGATAGAGTATAGCATGGATCTGAATCGAATGTCTTGAGCCCCAGGACATAGATAGAAAAGGGCAACAGATCATGTTCCTGCCTGTTTAGGATGTGGAGCTGATGTAGATCCCTCACTCCCCAACAGAGACCACAGTACATTTCACATTTCGCCAGGAGCTCCCCCAATCACCCCTATCAGGGCTTTAGCCTGTGCTCATCGTTGAGTTATTCATGGGCAAGCCAGGGTGTCCAGTTCTACCAAGCTGTGTTCTCCCACCCATGCTGAACAGGAAGCACTGCACATAGGGCACTCTACTGTCCAGACCATCACCTGAAACAAGGGAGAATACCTCACAGTAGACAAAGATCAAGTGCATACCCATTTGCTTTTGCTGCAACTGGCTCTTACCCATAAATACCACCTACTGGCTTGCAAGGTAAACCACACAGCTCAATATAAAATGTGCTGACAGAAGTGTACACAGCTATAGAAGCAAAGCCAAAAGATTCTATCCAACATATTCTACAGTCCCACTTCCTGTAGAGGGTGAGAAAAGGGAAAGAAAAAATAGTAAAATAAAACAAAATCGTATTAAAATGAAAATAATTTCAAAAAGTAGAAATGACAGCCTCTCCAGAGGAGAAGAAATCAGTGCAAGAATTCCAGCACCATGAACAATCTGAATGTTGTGGCACCACCAAGGGATCACACTAGCTTTCTAGCAACGGACTTTTACCAAAATGGAAACCAGCAATAAAAGATAAAGAAGTCAAACTGTGAATTGCAAGGACATTCAACAAAAGCCAAGAAAAGATTGAAAATTAAAAATAAAGAAAAAAATATTAAAGCAATTCAGGAAATGAAGAGATAAATTTCAAATAATGAAACAGAAATTCTGGAAATAATAAAATTTACTTAAGGAATTTCAAAAGGCAACTGAAGACTTTAACAGTAGACTAGACCAAGAAGAAGAATTTCAGAGTTTAAAGACAGGTCTTTTGAGCTAACCCAATCAGACAGAGAAAGAAGATTTTTAAAAGGAACAAAACCTTAGAGAAGCAAGGTATTACGTAAAGTGACTACAACTACATCTGTGAATTATTGGAAGTCCTGAGAGAAGAAGAAGAAATAAGCAACATGGAAAATATATTTGAGAAAATAATTCAAGAAAATTTCACTAATCTTGCTAAAGAGGTAGACATCCAGATACAAGAAATGGAGAGAGCATCTGTGAGACAGTATACAAGACAAACATCACTAAGGCATATAGCCTTCAGCCTATACAAAGTCAATGATTTAGAAAAAAGTCTTAAAGGCAGCTAGAGCAAAAGGTCTAATCACCTATAAAGGAGAACCAATCAGATTAACAATAGACTTCTCAACAGAAGCAGTACAACCCCAAAGAGATTGGGAGCCTATTTTTATCCTTAAGGAAAAAAAGTGCCAGCCAAGAATTTTATATCCTGCCAAATTAAGCTTCATAAATAAAGGAAAAATAAGCCTTTCCAAGACAAGCAATTACTAAGAGAATGTTTCCCCACTACACTGCTCCTACAAGAAATTCTCAATGGAAGTCTAAACATGGAAATAAAAGGACAATACTTACCATCAGAAAAGAAAAAAAATAAGTACAAAGGTCATAGATCCTATAAAGCAGCTAAATAATTGAAAATAAAAAACTACTCAGTAAGAACATTATGTCAGGAACCAAACTTCACATGTTAATATTAACCTTGAATGTAAATGGCCTAAATGTCCCAATTAAAAGTTACAGAATGGCAAACTGAATTAAAAACAAAACAAAACAAAACCACCTGCTGTCTACAAGAGACCCACCTACTGGCCAAAGACATTCAGACTCAAAGTATAAGAGTAGAAAAATATATACCACACAAATGGAAAACAAAAGTGATCGGGAGTAGCCATTCTCATATCAGCTAAAACAGACTAAGTAAACAAGAGTGATAAGACAAAGAAGGACACTACATGGTGACAAAAGGTTGCACACAACAATATTTAACTATCCTTAATATATATATACCCAAAACTAGAACACCCAGGTTCATAAAACAAATACTACTAGATCTAAGAAAACAGAGAGACAGCAATACAATGATAGTGAGGGACTTCAGTACCCCATGACATGACTACATAGATCATTGATATGATCTGGCCGTGTCTTTACCCAATCTCATCTTAAACTGTAGCTTCCATAACTTCCACATGTTGTGGGAGGGACCTGGTGGGAGATAATTGAATTACGGGGGAAGTTTCCCCTATACTGTTCTCATGGTAGTGAATAAGTCTCATGAGATCTTGTGGTTTTATGAGGGGTTTTCTTTTTGCTTGGCTCTCTTTCTCTCTTGTCTGCTACCCTGTAAGACATAGCCTTTCACCTTCTGCCATGTTTGTAAGACCTCCCCAGCCACGTGGAACTGTGAGTCCATTAAATCTCTTTTTCCTAATAAATTATCCAGTCTTGGGTATGTCCTTATCACCAGTGATAACTGGCTAATTTTCTTAACTTGAGAGATTTTTATCTTTTTTTAATCTAGGACATCTAATACCATAAAAGTTTCCTGTTCACACTGTTTTTGTTGTACCCAGAAATTATGACGTTTTGTGTCTCTGTTTTCATTCATTTCAAAGAACTTTTTAATTTCTGCTTGAATTTCATTGTTAAATCACAAGTTGTTTCAGAGCAAGTTGTTTAGTTTTCATGCCCTTGCGTAATTTTGAGTGTTCTGTTTGTATTGATTTCTAATTTTATTCCACTGTGGCCTGAGAAAATACTGGTATAATTTTTACATATATTTTTTGGCTTTATTGAGACTTGCCTTATGGCCAAACATATGGTCAATTTTGGAGAATGTTCCTTGAGCAGATGAGAATGTATATTCTGCAGATTTTGAGCACAATATTCTGCAAATGTCTATCAGTTACATTTGCTCTAGAGTGCAGTTTAAATAGAGGGTCTTTGTTGGTTTTCTGCCTTGATGATTGTATAAAACAAGGATGTCCACTCTCACCATTCCATTCAACATAGTCCTGGAAGTCCTAGATAGAGTACTCAGGCAAAGGAGGGAAATAAAATGCATCCAAATTGGAAAAGAGGAAATTAAATTGACTGTTCACTGAAGACATTATCATATATTTAGAAATCCTTGAAGACTCCTCTAAGAGACTCTTAGACTTGATGAACCATTTCAGTAAAGTCTCAGGATACCAAATCAACATACAAAAATCAGTAACATTTCTGTACATCAATTATATTGAAACTGAGAACTAAATTGAGAAACCAATCCCATTTACAACAGCCAATCAAAAAAATAAAATACCTAGAAATACATTTAACCAAGAAAGTGAAAGATATCTACAACAACTACAAAATACTCCTGAATGAAATCTTAGATGACACAAGCAAATGGAAAAACATCCCATCCTCATGGATTGTTAAAATGAATGTTGTTAAAATGACCTTATTACCCAAAATTAACAGATTCAACACAATTACTATAACATTTCCACTGTCATTTTTCACAGAATTAGTAAAACACAATCCTAAAGTTCAATCAAAAAATAAAAAAGAGCCCAGGCTGGGTGCTGTGATTCATGCCTATAATCCCAGCACTTTGGGAGGCTGAGGCATGCGGATTTCCTGAGGTCAGGAGTTCAAGAACAACCTGGCCAACATAGTAAAACTCTGTCTCTACTAATAATACAAAAATGAGCCAAGCGTGGTGGCAGGTATTTGTAATCTCAGCAACTCAGGAGGGTAAGGCAGGAGAATCCCTTGAACCTGGTAAGCGGAGATTGCTGTGTGCCAAGATTTTGCCACTACACTCATGGTTCACAAAGACTCCATATAAAAAAAAAAAAAAAAAATAAAAAAAGCAGCCCAAATAGCCAAAGCACTCCTAAGTGAAAATAACAAATCTGGAAGCATGATAGTTCATTTCCTTTTTTTCAAATTACAGTACAAAGCTATAGTAACTAAAGCACCATGATACTGGCACAAAAATAGACACATAGAGCAATCGAAGAGAATAGAGAACCCAGAAATGAAACTGCTTACTTATAACCAACTCATCTTCAATGAAGTTGACTTAAATAAATGTTGGAGAAAGGATACTTTAGGTACACTAGAAACCCAATCCCTACCATTATGCATGTAATTCTCATGTTACAAACAAGTACATGCACCCCCTGAATCTAAAATGAAATTAAATTAAAAGGGATAAGTAATTATAATTTGGGAGAAAATGTAGCCCAAATAGCATTAAATATACAACTCAACTGACACAAATAATTCAATATAAAATGAACAAAATACTTAACACTTCACAAAGAAATAAAAATAAAAGTAACCTATTAAAACATGCTTAACATCATTAGTCATTAGGAAAATTTAATTAAAACCAGAGAAAACATCATGACACACCCACTATAAAGGTTGAGCTGCATTAAAACAAAAAACAAAAAAACCTAACAACCCAAGTATTTACCATAATGGGAGACACTGAGAACTCTTATAATTTACTGTGGGAAAGTATACAATACAAGACTTTTGAAAAACTGCTTCAAGTTCCTTAAAAAACTCAATATGTACCTTGTTCATTTCCCAGACATTCTAATCCTAGGTATTTGTGAAAGAGAAATGAAAACACAAATAGGCTTGTACAAAATACATACAGCAATACTCAGAAGCATAAACTAAAAATAACTGAAATAATTCATCAACAGAAAAATGAACAAATGTATTTGATTGTAATATAATCATATTTTAGAATATTGCTCAGGAGCAAAAAGGAATACATTACTTACACATACAACAATATGGTTGAATCTCATAGACAAGCTGAGGCTAAGAAGTTGCACATGAGAATATACACTTGATTATTCTATTTATGTAAAGATCTAGAAAAGTCAAAACTAATCTGAAACAAAGTCACCCCAGAATGAGTAGACATTGAGTGTTAAGGACACATGAGAATTTCTGGTGCGATGAAAATCCATATCTTGGCAGAGTGGCACAAACATTTACCAAACTCATTAAATTCAACATTTTAGATTGGTGCATTTTACTGTATCTAAAATTTACTAAAAAAATAACTTTAAGCAAATATGGAATTTTAGTTACTAGGTTTGCTTTTCTTGATGTTATAAGTTGGCAATTTTGAAACTATTCTGTCTATATTCTAGACTTGAGTAAATGAATATAAATTTTAGGAATAATGGAAGCCATATTTTTCATTGTTGGGGAAATAAATTACAAATATGGAAAAGGAAATGTTTAAAGAGTATGTCGTGTTGTTGATTTTGAAAGAGAATCATCAGTATTGATTCATGGCTTTTTATATATAGATAAAACAAATAAAATATGCAAATAAAGAAATAAATATAGTTTATATACACATATACACCTTAATATCTCATATGTATATATATTTTCACTCTGCCTAGAAGCAATAAAATATCAGTAGCAATGAACACATTTAGCACTCAGAAGCTTATTTATTTAACACTGTTTTTCACTTGAAAGGAGCAAGACTTTCTTAGAGAAGACTGATTCCAGGTCTTGGACAAGGAAAACACAAAATAAGCCTATAACACATTTGCCAGAAAGTAAGAATATTTTCAAAGAATTAAGGTAATATATGAAAAGTAAAATTGAAGGGTTCCCAATTCACAAATCTGTATAAATTTGAATATCCAAAATACATTATAACCCATAGTATAAAATAGGAATAATCATTCTATTCTAATATAAAGTAACAAGCAAGTAGGAAAATTTCTTAGAGTAGAATGTCAAATGATAAAGAACAAATCACTGAATTAAGAAATCATCAATGAATACTAAAACTAGTCAGTAAAAGTTTGATTGATGGTTGAATATCTACATATATTCAATGTAAATTCCTCCAAACTACTGATTAGTTGCAAATGAAAAATAGCAACATTACAATGCAGAAGAATGGTAGTCTCCATTTTAAGTAATCAAAGTTAATATGAGCAGTATTGCTATAAATTCATGGGCCTCCTGATATTCACTAAAATCTCTACATCAATTTTGCGAAATGTCTGACACAAGTTCATAACCCGGGACTATCTATTACAAAAAATTTCAGAAAACCTAAATTAAGAGACATTCTACAAAACAACTATTCTGTACTCTTTAAAAATGTTAATGTCAAGAAAGAAAAGAGAATCATTTTCTTTAATGATTAAACTAAAGAGATACGTCACATAAGTGCAATGTGGGATGCTAGGCTGGGTCCTGGACTGGCATCAGGAGATGGAGAGTAGCCATTTTGAGATATTTGATAAAATTTGTACATGGGCTTTCAGTAGGATATTAACAACGTAAAATTTTCTGATCTTGGTTATTATGCTGTTATGTAAGAAAAGATCAATGTTTAACAAATGCAGTTATAAATCTTTAGAGGTAAAGAGACATAATATCTACAACTTGCAAATGGTTCAAGGGTAGAAAGAGAATAAGAACAAGTGGCGGCCGGGCGCGGTGGCTCACACCTATAATCCCAGCACTTTGGGAGGTCGAGGCGGGTGGATTACTAGGTCAAGAGATCGAGACCATCCTGGTCAACATGGTGAAACCCCGTCTCTACTAAAAATACAAAAATTAGCTGTGCATGGTGGCGCAGCCTGTGGTCCCAGCTACTCGGGAGGCTGAGGCAGGAGAATTGCTTGAACCCAGGAGATGGAGGTTGCAGTGAGCCGAGATCGCACCATTGCACTCCAGCCTGGGGAACAAGAGCAAAACTCCGTATCAAAAAAAAAAAAAAAAAAAAGAACAAGTGGCTGCAACTGGGGCAAAAAGTAAACAACTGAGAAACATACATATGGAAATTCTCATTATTATTGCAACTTTTCAATAACTTTAAAATTACATCAAAATTAAAAGGTACAAAAATTAAAAGAGAGACTGAGAAGTAGTAACTGGTAATGTTGAATATAAAAAGATATATAGCCTTGGAATCTAAATGCAGAGAGTGTGTCAAGGATGAGAAAATGATCAATTGTGTCAAAAGATGATGACAGCCCAAGTAAGATGATAATGAGAAATGAACACAGTTTTTCTTAGCAAGTTTTTATGCTGCTGATGGGGATAAGTCAGGAGATAACAAAAACAAAATAGTGATCCAAGATAGAGAGGGGTCGATCACTGGAGTGATATCCTTAAGTAGATGAGACTGTGCTCTAGTGCCTAAGTAGATGAATGGGTTTGAGAAATAAGCTTAGGTAGATCATCTGGTGACAGACGGGAAGGCAGAGTCGGCCAGTGTAGTTACTTGTAGATGGATAAAACTGGGGGTGGGAGTTTGTGGAAACTTTCTTCCTTCATTTTAAATATTCCATCATCAGTTAAGAATAAAGATGTGAAGAGATATAATAGTGATTAGAAAAGAAAGGAGAAGAATTTGAGTAGAAGAATAAAGTAAAGGAAGATTTCTAAAGAGAATTAAAGACACAAACTCTTCTTGTTTATGAATTTATAGTGGAATGGAGGAGTGAGTTTATTGTTCTTTCTAGCCCTATCCAATTTTACGGATATATATCCATATATGGATATTTGAAGAGTTAAATTTCACCATAGTTCTAGTTTAGCCTAGTCATTTAAAGAAGCAAGGGAGAGATAAGGGTATTGGGGTTTTATCAAAAGGAGTGCTTATAATAACTAAGTAAATAAGCTATGTAAGGAAGGAAAGATGTTAAGAATGTAAGTGGCTGTGACTGCGATTGATTGAAATGTAGTGAACAGGCTTTGGAATGGGAAATGGGGCACTAAAGGAAGTGATGAAGAAAGAGAAGAAGTATTCAAAGTGAAATACAAACAATAATGAATAATGTAGAGTTTGGGGTAAAAATAGGATCTAGCGTATGGTAGGAAATGGTTGATGAAAGGTTGAAGTCAAGATGAGAGGTACTTAAGAAATGAGGGGAAGGATACTGGAAGATCCATCTGTGTGTATATTTACATTGTCAAGAATTAAGCCAGTGGAAGTGTTGAAGATAATGACAAAGAGCTGGGAGCTAAATATCCAAGAAATGAAGAGGAATAGCCAAGGCATAGGCAGATGACAGACAGAATGAAAGATAAAGGTTACTATAATCTTTTATCATGAGATTTAAGTCTGGGTGGTGGGGATGTTTTCAGAGGAGCACAGGAGAATGGTCTGAAGTGGCCTGAAAGCAAACTGTTTTATAGATGACACCAACCCTCTCTGAAAGCTCAGTGATAAAGACGACTAGAGGTAAAAAAGCACCCATTGATTGGAAGCTTCAGGAGAAATGGATTCTTTCAGGAAAATCCTAGATTTTTTTAAGATCTGGAAACTGAAGGGAAGCTTAGGGAAGTGTTGGTGAATGCATTTTCTTTGTATTGATAATGTACTGCGAATTCCAAAGAGCATGTTGGAAAGGTTTTGAAAGTTAAGAAGGAATTTGAGAAAGGGATAGAACGGAAGATAGAAAGGGTAATTGGAGTGAGTGAGGTGACCATGACAAAGAAGTCTGAGGTTCTTAGTGGTAATTATACAAAGATGAGGGAAAGTTTAATGAAATGACTTGTTCTGGATTTAAGACAAATAGAGATAGCAAGGCTGTGAATGTAGGGGATGGGGAGTGATGGGTGCCTGGTGCACCATCTTGACCCAGTTGATCGAGGAAAGCAAGTCTGAGAACTTAGAGCTTACTCACTCCATGAAGACCTATTTATGGCTGGAATTTTAGGCGCTGAAGGCCTGAAGAGGTCTTAGACTAGTGCATGTGTTTACCCTTGAATTCTATTGACAAAGGGGCAATTTTACATCAAATTTAGTCTGACTTAAAGATTTTTATATTTTGTAAAAAGAAGTTACACATTCTAGCTAATATTAATATTTGTTTAGTACTTAGTACTATGCTATGTACTGTAAATGTGTATTAAGTGTGTACGTGTTTAATTCAGTTAATCCAACAACATTACGAAATAGGTGAAATTATTCTCTCTCTCTCTTTTTTTTAAACAAATAAAGAAATTGAGGTAAAGAAGTTTAAGTAGCTTATCAGGATCACAAATCCATAAATGTTTTTAAGCCAGGATTTTATCTCAAGGAATTCAGATCTATAATTCATATCTTTACCTAAATGACAATAAATGAAAATACAATGCTCCTATACAATGAAAATAGTCTGTCCTAGTAGAGCTTCATTTTCAAATGTTAAAAGCTCACCTACAGAACTTCCAAACCAGTGCAATGGAATAAAAAAACTATGTGGTTCTATTTCAATTCCCACTTTTAACAGAACACCTGGAATTATCATCTTTGATATTTGGTGATGAAAATTATGTTTAATGGATTCAATCATTTCCTCTTTGCAGATTTTAACTATTGAACTATTAAAAACATTCATTTTTTTTTATCTGTTAATTACAGCTATTAGGCAACATAGAAACACATTCCACCTCAGGAAGAGACACTTAAGAAGTATTTTTAACAACAACAATGCTTCCAAGACTGTTCCTTCTGTTTGGCTAGAGCACAGTTATCGGAGATACAGCTGTGAAAGCAGCACAGAAATGGAAGTATCACTAGAAAAAAACTGTAAATAACTCCTCAAGGGACAAGGCAATAGAGAGGTCAATTATTTGGAAAGCCATTAGACAAGAGCCTGCTCTGATTTGCATGCCCCAAAACCCTGCATTTGGGAATCCAGGGTGATAAGTGTGATCAAACGTTATTTTAAGCAGCAGCCAGATGGATACTCAAATTACATGCTTTGGCTTCCAGCAGTTTTCATGATAGGTTGATTTTGCAATGTTTCCTACACTTAGCAGGTGCCTTAATGTCCACTCTATACAATTCAAATTGATGCCAAGCCAACAGTCATCAAACTAAACACAAGATTGTCTGGGAATTAATATTTTCTATAAATTTGATATGAGTTCATAGCCGTAGTTAATTATAAAACAAATCCTCAATTTTGCAAATTTAAAATTTATTCTATTAAATTTGGGGGGCTTTATGAGGAGAGGGGATACACATGCTTCTATTTTATCATATTTTATTTTTCCTTGCTATGGGTTATTATTAATTTTATCTCTCTGAACAGAAATCAAACATAAACGTCCACAAGTGCTTCTCCAATTTCTGATGGGAGAAATCAGGCTAAAAATCAATCAATGCCAGACTGAAGAAAAATCAGTAAACCAAGCTTTAATACAGTACACACTACCAGGAGGATTTCCTCTTTACTTAAAAAAAAATCTACTTAATAAGGCTTAATTATGCCAATTTATTTTTACTTTGTCTTCATGGAAGCTAAGTGCTTAACAGTCTTTTCTTTGTAAGCATTATTCACACATTTTAAAATTATTTGTCAGTTTTCCCCTAACTTGTTTCTTCTCTAAGTTAAATCATGTTCAACTCTTTTGTTATTGATCTTATTATGTAACCCTGTAACCATTTCTGTATGTTTTTGCCATTATAACTAATGAGACCTATAATGATCTCCAGAGTAACAATTTAACATATGAAGGCTTTGAGAGTAAAGAATAAAGAAATACATAAACTAAATGGAAGATGAAAAATACATCAACCACTCCTATTATCTAACATCCTACTAAACTAGGACTATCTTCCAATTCTTAAAATATAATAATACCAGATGCACTTTCTCTATATACATAGTGTTCTTGGTACTCAGAATTCAAGGCTTATTTGCTGTTTACCAGTAGTGATGGTAAAGTTAAATCAAACAAACCTATTTCCTTGCTGTTTCCCTTCAGTAGTGAACGTTGCTAAGAAAGCTGGAACAGATCCTGGAACCGTGAATACTTGCATGTTGAAGTGTTTTCCTCTTTCTCAGGAAGCTTTGTGGCTTTCAGCTACTCACATTTTAGATACAGGTTCCATTCATGCAGAAGTGCATATATTTTGATACTTTTAAGCTACTGGGAAAGCTGAAGAAAGACCTGACTACAACTGAGCCAGCTGAGCACTACTCATCCCTGACTGACACCTAGAAGTTTTACACAGAAAAAAAAGGGATGCACTGGGATAGAAAGGCAGGCTCAGGGAAAGCAGCACTGTATAAGGGTCATGGAATGAGAATGAGCTCCAAAGCATCATGGTTGAGATCTTCAAGTTAGTTCCAAAAAAGCAGCAGGATTGGTCACCCATTATCAGTGCCACCCTGGTAAAAGAGGCTTTATAGCCCACTCCATTCACATCCTCAAGTTTTTACACAAATCAATCATACAACCTTTCATTTGGGACCTTAATCTCTGAGCCTGATATCTCGCCCCTATTGTGTTACCTACCGATTATCCTTAAGCCCTCTTCCTGTCCAGATGAGCACCACAGCAACAGCCCTGTAGAAGACACCAGTCCCTTGGTAACACTGTACCAATCATGAATTATTGGAGGCTCCTTGCTGCTCCTTTGTAGTTTGCCTCTTATAATAAATCATTTTTGGTTGCTTTTAAAAAATTGAACAATACAGTTTTGGTCTCAGACTTAACAGTAATGCAAGCTGCCCGTATGTATGTTCTTTCACCCTTCCAAAGCAGGTGTAATATCACTTATAATACAGTGGCTCACAAACACCACTTGAATTGAATTTGTTGATGGTTGGTGAAGCTGGAGAGTTTAAATGTGGTTACTCACCATGTTTAGTTCTAGACCAGCATCACTATTCCATACATAGCTAGATAGTATATGAGCCATCATCATGATCATCACATTTAACCCTTTTAGCCTTGCCTATAAGAAACTGTCTAATTTGCTCCTGACACATAGTTGAATATAAAGTATATAAATAAATTGCCTTTTGGTTGACTACTATGCTTTTTGCTAAAATGAGGTTAGTCATTTTCATGTCGTTTGGGATTTGACCTCTTAAAATACATTTTTATAATTTTTCAATTATCTTACTGTTTTTTTCTATTTTCCTCGCTCAACATTCACATAATTCCTTGCTGTTTCCTCCTAATCTCTCTGACTTCCAAATACTGGAGTGCCCTAGGATTCCATTTTTGTATATCGCTTTATATAAAATAGTGTTTTTATAACCCTTACTTTCCGAATCTCCATTGTTTCCCATTCACCACACACTGCTGTATTTTTCTTTATATTTCTTATTAACATTGGCCATATTCTGTGTTTGCTATTACATTTGTGTTAACTTATCATCTAAATATTTTCATTAGAATACAAGCTCTATTGTTTTCCTTTCATTATTGTATCTCAGTTCTTATAAATCATGCCTTGGCCTAGTAGACACTGATTAAATATTTGCAGAGTGTTAGTGTCAATCCTGGATTTCTAACATATTTGTTTCTTGTATAATTAATACATTTGTAAAGTAATTAAACATACTGTATCCCCTCAAATGATTTCTGCTCTACCAAGTTGATAGAATCATATAAATATTTGGTTATTATGTTTTGTAACTACCAGTACAGATGATAACTTAAGCCATTAATATGAACAGAAGAGAAGGTAGGTCTTTACAATTTTTTTCTCTCTCTCTTTCTCAAATAAAATACAGGAACAAACAACAACAACAAAAAGAACAAGCTTAATGGTTAGGTTAATCATTTTACCACAAGAGGGCATAAGTTCATTTATAAAAATCTATTTAGGACAGTGCTCATGTAATTGGAGGAAAACAAAAGATAAAAAATGAAACATCTACAGTGAAATTATCAATCGCTCTCCCACAACTTCTGAGGAATTTCTTTGGACAGATTAAAAAAACTAAATATTTCTATTTATTTTCTGTTCCAACAAAGAAGCAGGATTGGTCGCCCATTATCAATGCCACCCTGGTAAAAGAGACTTTATAGCCCCCTCCATTCACATCCTCAAGTTTTTACACAAACCAATCATACAACCTTTCATTTGGGACCCTAATCTCTGAGCCTGAAATAAATTAGGAACCCAAACACTGTCTTAATTTCAAGCTTTTAATAGAAAGTATTATATAGATGGGACTTTGTTGCAGAAATTATCTCAAAGAGTTTTCTTGGCTTTGCAAATGAAGGTCTTAATGATAAAGTGCTTTATTTAAGAAAATGACAATAATTAGGGCTTGAAAGCTGTTAGAGACAGAATGGTCTGAAAATGTGGTCAGCTGAGATGGCTGTAATTTGGATATGAAAGAGAGATGACAATGCATAGGATATGAACAAAGGAAACCTCACATACTGCAATGAAAAATGTGACATTTTAGGTTAATACTATCCAATATACAAATTAAAATGAATACTATTCCTTGAGCTAGGTAGGCTATCATCCTTCAGTATTTCTCTTGTTTCAGTAAAATTTGCTAGACCCAGAAAAGCCATGTTATTTGTGCTTTGGTGAAAAGAGAATACAGGTGGTGTTCAGTATGAGGAGAAACAGTGTGGAGAAAGATACTAAGTCCAAGGGGTGACCTGAGAACCAAGAAATCAGTGAGAACAGACAAGTGGAGCAGTTGGGGAAAGGGAGAAATGAATTCTGCAGAGATGCTGACAAGGGTCTGGTTTATCCTACAGTGTGTGGCAAGCAGGGGAAGAGGGAGATTATTTAATGTGAAAAAACACAGATACTTGGAGGATTTGGGAACTCCAAAGTAGCAGAAAAATTGGCTTATACAGAAGACAGGTTTTTACATCCAATCATCTAGTTATTTCAAATTTTAATCTTGAGAAATAAAGAACAACAAATAGACTGCATTAGCATACTCACTCACAAAACTTCTTTTACTGAAATGTACAGTACTTCATTGTTAAGCTCTTGGCTTTTATTGCATTTCTTGGCACTTTGTTTTCCTCTTTCTAGTGAATTAATTATATGACTTAATATTTCTCAGTTTTGCCCTGATTTCTAGGAAGTTAAATTTTATGCTTTGCAATGCAAATGTATTAACCCTTACAGTAAAAGTATCTGCCTTATCTCCTTTCTTTTGCTACTATGTTCAAATTTGTGACAATGAATATTTTTGGCATTTATTACCTTTGGTATAATCTTCCTCAAGTCCTTTGTGGAAGGGAGCATCATAAAATAAGTCATTTCAGAAAACCACACGTCAGGAACGTTATCACCTAACGGGCAACCCAGAAAGGACTCTACCTTTTATGCCCATTCCAGTTGGTGGAGTATTGACAGAAGACACTTCTTTAAGTGATATGCAACTCCAAGAGGTGACTTTAGATACAGCAGTTTATTTAGAAATGGAATGATTTCCTTTAAGGCCATCTTAATTTCTCTTAAGAAAAATATATATACTTTCTGGCTTCTAAATTCAATGGCATCAAGAAAATGGTTTGCGTGTGAGTGAGCTCTACCATCTGTTCCAAAGGTCTTCTTAGTCTGTATTTTAATTGGTAGATTTCTTGCCCTTCTCTAAAATAGATTCTAGGATCCATGAGGGCAAGCTCTCTATTTTGTTCTTCATTCAATCCCTATTCACCTGATAAAATTTGGAACATAATATCTTCTCGGTATTTGTTAAATGAGTAAAGCAGAATAGTCAAGAGCAAGACATTAAATTGGACCTAGCTTAAACTCAAGGATTGTGAGTTTCCAGGAAGAAGGTTGATGACTTTAAAGTGCTGGATTTCATGAAGATTCTTTTAGAAGTTAAAGTTGCCAGTAGGTTGAGATAATTTGCCACCAGAAAAGGCTGAAGAGAACTACTTTGGGGCTTCCTTTGGTAATTTAATATTCATGTTATTTCTGTCAGTATTTCCAGCAGGTAATGTTGATAGATCTTTTCTGCTTTGAAAAACCTAAATCTAAAAGAGCTTTCTCACAAAAAAAGGGAGACTGCTTCTCAAACCTCAAGTGAAAGCAAACTTTTATCTCTTCTCTCTTTTGGGTTTAGTTATGCTTCATTTTTTCTAATTTTCTTAGCAAATTGAATTATTTTATTTAGGAAAACATGAGTGTCCAGTTTATATCACACATGCTGGAGAAAATAAACCATGCCAATAAAAATCCATTGGCAAAGGCCATTTCCACTTCAGTACCTCTCAGTATTCTCTTGAATGGTCTACATGGAAGGAGCAGTTTAGAACTATTTCTTTTTTCTTGGGGGACGGGATCGTTTTTTTCTGAGAAAACTGGATGATTTTAATTTCTTAACCATCTGCTAATTGTTCAGGACAATACAATTTTAATGCCTACATACATTATTAGTTAATATTTGGTAGAATATTAATATTTTCAATGTGCAAATAGAATATTCTGGCATTTGTAATTCAAATGGATACTTTTTTTCCCTTTAAAATAACTGTTAGGCTACATAAGTGGACATTTTTATTTGTTCTAAATTAATTACTATGTGCATTCTCCTGTTGAGAGTGTTGAATTTCCAAGAGAAGCAATTTTGTGACTAAATCACAGTGATTATAAGAACACATTTCTTATTTTATGCCATAATGAAACAATGGCTTTTTTTTCTCTTAAAAGCATGATTTTATTCTAGAGGGGGCAAAAGCTTTAATGGCATCTTTAAAAGGAAGACTTAACATTAAGCGACATCACACAGCAAATAAGATTTAACAAAGTATTTTCCGACGTTTTATAAGTATCCCTAAGGAGCACGTTTTGCTTTTTGAAATATATTTATCTTCTTTCCTTGTGTTTCCTTAACTAATGTCTACATCTGTACTTTTGGAAAATAATAATTACTGCACCAAAGGTCATTTCTCCAGTGAAATTTCCTATTACCTCTCAAACTTAGGTGTTTCTCCCTTATTAGTTTAATTTCTTGTTAACTGAGTAGAAATTCCTGAAATAAACAAAAGACTTTTCGTACATCACTACCATTACTATCAAACAATGAGAATACCATCTGTAGCACTACTTTTTTTTTTTTTTGAGGTGGAGTCTCGCTCTTTTGCTCAAGTGCAGTGGCATGATCTTGGCCCACCACAACCTCCAACTCCCAGGTTCAAGAATTCTCCTGCCTCAGCCTCCTGAGTAGCTTGGACTACAGGTGTGCACCACCATGCCTGGCCAATTTTTGTATTTTTAGTAGAGATGAGGTTTCACTAAGTGGAATGAAATCTCATTGTAGTTTTGGTTTGCATTTCTCTGACGCTCAATGACATTGAGCACAAGGCCTCCTGTAACCATTCCCTGGCTATTGCCTATGTTAGCTCAAGGCCCTGGAGCTCTACAATGAGCAGGTGGCAAAGTTAGCAAGGTCTGTGACCTTTTCTTCAGGACAGTTAACGCTTTTCTTCAGGACAGGCCAAGGGTGGGTCCAGAGGTGCCATCCGGGAACCAAGGACTAGAGTTAAAAAAACTGTAAAGGTCTACCTGGGGTTCTATTGCACTGCAGCTGAGCTGGCTCTCGAATCACAGTATGCAGTTATTTCCATGCTTCCATCCCTTTTCAAAAGCAGAGGAGCCTTGCCCCATGGCCATTGCCACCACAGCCCCATGGGGAGTACTGCCAGGCTACTGCCAATGTTCCCTTAAGGCACAAGGGCTCTTCAGTCAGCCTGTGGTGAACGCTGCCTGGCCTGGGACTCACCCTTCAGCGCAGTGGGCTCCCCTCTGGCCCAGGAAGGTACAGAAATGTTATCTAAGAGCCAAGTCCTGGAATCAGGCACGCCAAGAGCTTTCTTTTTGTTCTATACCCCTGTGGCAGAGCTGGTCCCTTGCGGTGTAAGACAAAGTCTACTTTTTCCTCCATTTTTCTCAAGCAGAAGGAGTTCTCCTTATAGCCACCACTGCTGGGAATGTGCTGAAACTCATCTGAAGCCAGCAAGTCTCAGAATATCACCCAAGGCCCACAGTGTACTACCTGGTAGGGCTGTTGGTTATTTCAGGCCCAAAGGTTCTTTAGTTAGCAGGTGATGAATCCTGCCAAATACTCGTTCTATTCAAGGTGGTGGGCTCCCTTCTAACAAGGAGTGTCTAGAAATGTCACCTGTGAGCTAGGGCCTGGAAAGGGGGCCTGGCAACTCTGACCAGTTCCCTAACCTGCTGGGCCTGAGCTGGTATCCAAGATGCAAGATAAAGTCTTCCCCACTCTTCCCTCTCCTTTCCTCAAACAGAAGGAAGGGGTCTCTGTTGGAGCCACAAGTCATGCTACCTGGGATAGGGGAGGGGTGAGGACAGCTCTTTCCCAGCCACCCTGGCGGTGTCTCAGTAGGTCATATGCCACCACCTCCCCCAACCATATGCACACACTGGCTCTGAACCCAGTTCAGCCCTGGGACTTGCCTAGCAATTGCAGTTCTTGTGACCTAGACTACCTTTGAGGTTTATTTAGGGCCCCAGAGTACTCCAGCCCAACGTGGCAAGGCTTGCTGGAAGTCAAGTTTCAACCGCTGGGATGAGTGATTCACCTCTGGCTAGGACTGGTCTGACCAATCCTTCTGTGGGTGGGCATCAGCTGAATTCAGTCTAATTTTGCTTTCTGGTATAATAGAGCAGCACTGAGATCAGTGTACTGTCTTACAATTGCTTTACTCTCCCTCTCCCAATGGCACAGATTCTCTCTCTGCAGGGTAAGGCTGCTACTGGGGGATGGGTATGGGTGGCACTGGTGATTCAAGACTGTTTTTCCTACCTCTTCAGTGCCTCTTTCAGCAATAGCAAGTTAAAACCAGGTACTGTGAGTGCTCATCTGATTTTTGGTTCTTACAATGGTGCTATTTATTTATAGATAGTTGTTAAATTAGTATCCTTTCTGGGGGTATGATAGGTGGAGCCTTCTATTCTGCCATCTTGCTCTGCCCTTCTCTCCCAAGATCCGTTTTGGAATGGAACAAATTTAAGTGGTAGAGCATTATATAAATTATGATTCTATGAATGTAAAGCATGTACTCATATACACACACCAGTACTATTTTTTCTATTGTTATTTAAATTTACATCAAAGATGACAGTAATTCCCTCTAGAGAAGAGTGTGCAAATGGTAGTACATGGGGACTTTTGTTTTATATGTATTATTTTTATTTTTATAATAATTATGAATTTAAAACATTCCTTATGTAAAGCAAAAACTTGAATTTCAAGTAATGTAAGACACAATATATCTTTCTCATTTCATGGCCAAGCTTTTTTCCATCAATTTCTAGATATTTTAAGTTAAGGTATATTTCTTTTAAATATGGTAAAGTACTGCATATTTCCTTCTTGCTAATTTTCCAAAGGAACTGTCATTCATGCACTAAATATTATTCCCTTTTGGAGTCTAACTTTCATAGTTTCACTAAAAATTTACTATATATTTTATTTGTATTCTGTTATAGAAACATGGAATTATTCAGAAAAATAGATTCATAGGCAACTTGCAGATTCAATTTGTACATTAGAGAATGTAAGAATAAACACTATTGAAATATTTAGATACCTTGCCAAATACATTGTATAGCATCCTCAGATAAATTGACTGGTGCTTGTATAACATATGTGTCCATGGCTTCGAACACTCATTTTGATCATAATGATTGGTTAAATTAGTCTTCCAAGGATTAGCTTTACTTTATGATTAAAAAGACTGCAGTGTCTTTAATTCTGTTGACTTCCTTCTCTCTGATGGATCACACTGCATACCATAAAGTGTGCTATTTCTTCACTTCTAACTCTCAAGTAATTTCAGATAGATGTAGTTGTTTTACACATTTGTAGCTGGCAAAAGACTAAAGATAGTATATGTCTGTGGTTAGCCAAGTGCTTATAACTGTGGAGACCTGTATTTTCTGTGGAACCCATGGATCTTCTTTATATAGTTATTTGAGTGTGTTGTTTTCTCAGTCAAAGCCTCAGGAACACCTGGATATGTTCACTATCCTCAATAAACAATCCCCTGTTTAGCCATACCTAAACCAAAAAGTATGAGGGATGGTTTCATAGACCCAGCATAAAATGTGCCCCAAAACGTTAAGTGCTTGTTGAGTAAAAACAATGTTAGACTACTTTAGTGTTCTTTTTTCCAAAAAACAAGTTACAAAATGCCTTACTAAAGTGTCCACAAGTCAGTCATTGACAAAGCATATTTACCGATATGTTGAAATATCATAATGATGGAGTGTGAATGCCCATAGTTACAATTTCCCTTACAATCCCTTTGGTCACCTAGAAAGTGTATTGTGCCTTGTGAACCGGAATCACAGTGTGATGAGCTGTTCACAATCAGAGGCATAAGTCTCGCCATCTGACAACTCTTTTGCATATATTTACAGAAAGGAATAAACATGAGTGCAGTTAAATCCTTGAAGATTAAATGTGCGTATGCTATGACTCTACTTTATCATGTTGCTCTTGAAAATATACACTGAAAATTTTATTTTCTCATGTTTGCATATAATTTAATGCCTAAAATCCTCAATATTCAACTAGTACATGATGAATTAGTGCTACATTTTTAAAGTCTTGTAGCAGAATTAGATGGTTGTGTATACCATCATTTATTTTCTGCAGGCTCTTTAGTGTCAGAATGCCAAATTTATTCAATGTGGCCAGCCAAAAGCCTAAATTCCTCAATTCTCCTTATGCTTCAGATTTGAACAACGCCAAATATACCAAAGTATTGTGTGAATAGTTTTCAGTAAGTTTTCTTTAAAAGAAGGAGATAGCTGTCTCTTCATCCTACTGCCTGGAACATGCATAGAATGTCTGGAGTTCCATCTACTATCGTACATCATGAGGAAAAATGTTACATTTTAAGGTTGTCAGAGCAGAAAGTTGAAAGAAGCCTGATTTCTGATGATTTTTATAGAGTTGCCTATTCAGGTAAAAACAGGCACTTATTATGTTGGGTTTTCTGGCAAATATAGGCAAACACAATTTAACACAAGTTAGTTTCAACACATTTTTATGTATGTTTACTGTAAGTCTACCTGTAGTTGCTGAAGTCATTATGAATTCATATAGGTCTAATGAATGAATTTTTTGTAACTTCATTGAGTATTATATCCTATAAAAGTCTGAAAATGCTTCCAATGCCATTCTCAATTCTTTTATTTGGAATTCTGCTCTCTTTGGTATAGACATACCTTGAAGATGTTGCTGGTTCCAGGCCATTGCCTGAGGTGAATATTTCAATAAAGCTAGTCACATACTTTAATTTTTTTTCCCAGTATCTATAAAAGTTATTTTTATACTATACTAAAGTTCATTAATTGTGTAATAGCATTGTGTCTAAAAATGTATATATGAATTAAAAAATACTTTATTAGTAAGAAGTGCTAATAAACATCTGAGCCTTCATGAGTCATCATCTTTTGCTGATGGAGGATATTGTCTCTATGTTGAGGGCATTGCTCTGGATTAGATTTTGGCTTAAGGAAATGTTGTGGATGGTTTGATCTTCTGTCTAGACCCCTCAAACTTTCTCCATATCAGCGATAAGACTGCTTCACTTTTTTTTTTATATTTGTGTTTTTACCAGAGTAGCAGTATTAATTTCCTTCAAGAACATTTCCCTTGCATTCACAAGCTGGCAAACCATTTGGCACAAGAAGTCTAGCTTTGAGCCTATCTCAGCTTTCGATACGCCTTCCTCACTAAGCTTAACCATTTCTAGCTTTTGATTTAAAATGATAAACATGCAACTCTTTCTTTCACTTAAACACTTAGGGGACATTGTAGGGTTATTAATTGGCCTAATTTCAATATTCTTATGTCTTAGGGAATTGGGAGGCCTAAGGACGGAAGAGAAATAGGGGAATAGTTGTTGATGAAACAGTCAGAACACACACATTTATTGATTAAGTTCACCATCTTATATGGGTGTCATCCTTGGCACCCAAAAACAATTACAATAGTAACATTAAAAATCACATATTACCATAACACATATAATAATATGAATATCAATATAATAATGAGGCATATGCTTGAAATAGTATAAGAATTACCAAAATGTGACATAGAGACACAAAGTAAATGCATGCTGTCGGAACATGGTGCTGATAGACTTGCTCCATGTAGGCCACAAACCTTCAATTTGTAAAAAACACAACATTTGTGTGAAGTACAATAAAGCAAAGCACAATACAATGAGTCATGATTGTATTCATTTTGATCCTCTTTTTCTTATAGTTTGCACTCAGTCAGATATATTTTAACCTATTGTTTCGTTGTATAACTTTCTGCATTTCTTTCTTTTGGCAGTGCAAGTAAATCCTTTGTGTTTATGAGTGAGGGAGATTATGGTGGAGGTGGTGGTGAGAGGGAAACGTCATCTTAGTCTTTTCAGGAGCTAAACATACCTGAATTTGTTGTACTGGATACATTCAGCACATAACCACATTCCATTAACAAGGAACCACGTATATTATACAATGGTGGTCCCACAGGTTATACCATATTTTCACTGTATCTTTTCTATGTTTAAGTATGTTTAGATACACAACTACTATTGTGTTACCACCGCCTACAGTATTCATTACAGTAATTTATTGTACAGGTTTGTGCCCTCCAAGCAAAATAGGCTACAGCATCTAGGTTCATGTAAGTATGTTCTATGATGTTTGCACAATGATGAAATCACCTAACTTCTCATTTTTCAGAAAGGAATCCTGTTAAGCAATGCATGACTATACTTCCATCATTTCTGCATACTTACTGTTTTTACTCTTTATATTGTTTTTCTCTTCATACTGTTTTATTCTTTATATTGTTTTTACTCTTCATATTTTTGTTTCTTTACCTAGGATATAGATAGGTGAGATCTGATTTCCATCTAACCAGTTTTCTCTGCAATACTCTTTATTCTCTTTGCACCACTCTAGACTTTTTCAGGTGTTCTGATGTTTTACCTCCTTCTTCCCCTTTGCAGTGTTTTGCATATGATTTTTCCCTTTTTATGCACTAGTCACCCTTCAGATCTCAGTTCAAAGCTTACTCTACCCACTGGGTTATATCCATTGGACATGTTGGCATCTGCATACCATATGCCTTTCCCTTTTCTTTTCTTTTTTTCTGAGACAGGGTCTTGCTCTGTCATCCAGGTTGGAATGCAGTGGCACAATCTTGGTTCATTGCAAACTCTATCTCCTAGGCTCAAGCCATCCACCCACCTCAGGGCTACCCAAGTAGCTGGAACTACAGGCACTCACCACCATAGCCACCTAATTTCGTATTTTTTGTAAAGATGGGTTTCACCATGTTGCCCAGGCTGGTCTTGAACTCCTGAACACAAGCGATCCCCATGGCCTTGGCCTCTCAAAGTTCTGGATTAATAGGTGTGAGTCACCGCATCCAGCCCACATACTTTTCTTTATAGAATTTAGCATATTGTAATTTTTTGTTAATGTGTAATTAAATGTTTTATGTCATTCTCTCCAACTAGATTTTAGCCTCTATTAAAATAGGATCTATGTGTTTTTCCTCACCCTTTTGTTCCTAATGACCTGCACAATTCATGTCCCATAGTGAGCACTCAGTAAATAAGTAAGAGTGTCTTACCTAAGTAAACATGATAATTATGTGAATGGGGGCCAGCAAGGAGAGACTTGCATGTTATATGTAAGACACCAGCACTCTAACAGCAAAGGTCAGGAAGTGAAGATTATCTACACTGATGTTTTGTGTTAAAAATAAAAACCTGTTAAGTAGTATTTCTCTGTGGGAACTGGCAATTGTTGAACAGATTTAAAAGTAATTTTGACTTGTGAGAATAGCAGGTTTAAAAGCTGAAGATGAAAGAGAAACAGTGATGGACAAGTGAAATAACAAAGTAAATGTAATCAAAACTTAAGAGAAATAAACAAACTAAAATCAAAGAAAATTTTAGACCTTTTTTTCTATTCTGGGTACCACCAGTCTTACTCTAACTTACTTTATAAACTACTACTGGAGTTATCCTGCTGAAGAGCAGGCCTGATCATTTCACATATTTGCAGTCTTTCAGAGGCTTGCTAGAGAGTACAGCTGATAAAGTGCTGCTTATCACTGAGTATATGCACAAAATAACTATAATTTTTATCACTTATGCTTGATTAATTTTATTGTTAAATATTTCGGGGAAAGTTGGCTTTCTCATTTATAAGTTCAAATAATTTACAGATTGAAACAATCAGCATGAATTTTAAAATAATGTGCATGAGTCCAGGCATTTATACTTCAATGCCCATCATCTCACAGGAGCTGGCAATTTGATTCCTTGCTGGATTGTTTTAATGTGCTATGTATTATTTTTCAGAGGTTCAAATCATGTAAAAACAAACTAATTTTCTTCATTACATTGCAAGATACTCTAAGTACCAAGAGGTATTGCAGAGTGTAAACCAATTAAATTACAGAACAATATACTGGGAATTTGGTTTTATATCATAGTTTGGGAATAAGCCTAATGACCTTTTCTTTTAATTGTTAAAATCAATTGTTTGAACTGTACACTACAATCAGCCCTTATTGATTGAGTTCAATTTTTTCTCCAGTATGATTAGCTACTCATAGATAGATAGATAGATGATAGATATAGATAATAATAGATGAAAGAAAAAAAAAAGAAAGAAAAAGAAAAAAGGAAAAGAAAGGGAAAGAAGAAAGAAAGAAAGAAAAGAGAAAGAAAGAAAAGAGAAAGAAAAAAAGAAAGAAAGAAAGAAGAAAAGAAAACGGGAAGTTCTGAGCAGACTGCTGGATAACAGTCATGAGAACACTTTAGGCATGATTAACGACCTATTTTTTTTTAGCTAATTATTACCTTCAGAGCAGAATTCCAGAAACAAAACTTAGAAAAAAATCCTTATTGGTACAATACCCAAGCTTTCTACTTTCTAGCAATGTTCCCTTGTATTAAAATTAATTCCTAATAGTTACTATAACTATAGTATTAAAATAGCCCTTCACAGGTAAGTCATAGTGAAAAATATATCATGTTTTTCAGAGCTTAGAAAACAAAAAGCATAATTTTATACTACAAAAATATTTGAAATATCAATCTTCCATTAGTTCTGAATTAATATGACAAAAGCTTGCCAATAAACAAAAAGAAGCTTGTTTTCTTGGTAATGAAAACCAAATCAAATAAGCAACTACAAATAATACAAACAACACATTTATTTAGAAAAATAAACTGAAAATGCTGTTTGGCTATAAAAACTGTTATATGCTAAATACAAATTACACATGACTTTTTAATTAAGAGAACAAACGATGTTCAACACAAATGCTTAGCGTGCATTTCACTGTATTTGACTTCTCGGTTATTAATGATATCAAATGATCTTCATTAAAAACTTTTGATCCCTTTCTCATTCATTTGTCCACACTGATGCTTTTTCATTGTTATTCTGTAGTTGTTTTTAAATTTGTTTCAAAATTAAATCCATTTTTTATTAGAAAACTGTTTTTTTTCAGAAGGAAGAAAAATCAATGTATTGAGAATGCTTACATTTTTCCTTTGTGGATTCCTGCAAGAAACTGCTTGCTGTGGTCTCAAAACTCATGGGATCATCCGTGCAACTAACAGCACACTTCATTACCCTGACTGGAAGTGAGAGTGCAAATACTAAAAGTTCACTGAGAAGTAATCAGTAAGAACTGACTTCCCCTCTCTTCCAACCAATATAAGGTGATGGATTGAATGCAAATGGCTTTGAGGCTACACATAAGATGGCAAACATTCTCTCTACAAACAACAGCATTCGCCCTAAGACTGCTCATTGCTGCAGTGTTTCTCCGGCCATTCAGTTTTCTTTTTGTCTAAATATTTAGAAATGATGTGTGATTCTGGCTAGAGGTACCTCGTCTCTCTATACTTTAACCTTCTCAAATGATGAATCAGTTTATAATTTACAGGTTTAATTGCTTAATATTAATTTTCTTGGTCTCATATCTGGGAACGCTTTATTTCCATAGTGAAACAAGATGAGTCGGCTTGGCTTTTATTTTTTGTTGGCTTCTTGTTTAGTCCTTTTCATCTATTTATTTTACCTTCATGGTAATTTCTGAGTGAAGAGATTTAAGGCTGTGGCTTTCTTGTACCCTCAAGGCTCTGCTCATGGCTGTCAGACAGAGGAATATGATTTTATGCAGACCGTATCAGCGATCATTTGTGCTCCAAGGTTGAGGGATTTGCTGCTCTGAGATGGTCAGGTTTCTGGTTACTTTAGAATTAGATCTGTCCTCAAGAAGTCACAAAGATGAATCTGAAGTGAGAAAAACGAATTGACATGGCCCAAGTAAAGGTATTCCTTCCACCCTGAAGGAGATGTCAGAAGAAAGAAAACAAAATACAAATATGATCAATTTAAACAGTAAGTATGGTTTAACAAACACACATAAAGATTATTTAAAATGCAGCAATCATTTGTTAATAATAAACATAATTTTAAATTATTTACATTGTCAAGCATTTTATTTTAAATGTCTAAACATATTTTAAATATATATTCAATTTAAATTTCATATATTACTTTATAACTTAGTCATCAAAATTTAAGAACAGTAGTATCCTTATACCTAAATTAAAAGATATTCCCTTATTTCTAACAGTGTTTAGAACTCAGATAAATGTGTCATTAGGTGTAATAAGTTATAAAAATGGTTAAGAAATTCTTTTCCATTAAGGTAGATCCTTCATTTGAAATAACCACAAAGTGTATTTTCACAACACTTTATAATGTAAGAATGATGTAATTTTTAACTGCAATCTATATAGTTTAAACTTATTATCAAATTACAAAAGGGATATCCTTCCTTGATACAGTAAAGAATATGCCATCTTCCTTCCCTTTAGGAAGATGTGCAATACTTTTAAATGAGTACATTAAAATAAATTATATCTATATCTCTAATTAATGGATGTTTTTGGAAAACAAAAATAAATGCCACAACTATCATCCTGCCTACTCAACATCAGACATGTTTAGCACAACTTAATGTGGAGTGTGTCTATGATCTTCTGTTTAAGTTAGGATGTAATAAAGAATATTTATGCTTATACTGACTTAAAACAATAGGTTCAGAAAGTTATTACTATAAACTTAGTATAATGATCAATTGATTTATTAATGATTAGAAAAGAGACAGAGGAATGTCTTTAAGTGCATTTTTTAATTTTAGTTTTTAGTTTTTAATTTTTTTACTTTTGCATTTTTAATTTTTTTTTAATGTAAATCATGGGCTTTATTGTACTTTTAATTCTTAGGAAATAGGATTGTCCTGCAGAGGTTCTCCTGATTTGGAGAAATCACTGCACATCAGTGATACAGTGCAGGCAGATTCACAGGTGACCTCTGACTCTCAAGGGAAGCAAAAAAAAAAAAAAAAAATCCAGTGGTTGATTTTTCTGTGGCCTCAGGGGATGCTTTTGTAACTGGCATCTGACTGTATGTGGCTTAGTCAATGTGTGATAGGCTGTCTGGTCCTCTGGCAGATGCTTGGGACAAAAGGTGGTGTACCCAAGAGAGTTGGGTCAAACTTTCCAAACAGGAAAAACTCCTTGACAAACATGCAGATTCCAGAAATGGACTGGGGTCATGGGTTCTCGATTCCAATGTGCTAGACCCCCTTTCTTCTCTGGAACAGGACCACCCTCAGAGGAGCAGAGATGTAGGGCCTGGCCTGGGAGGACTCTGGGTCCAACTTCATAACCATCAAACTAGAGATAAACAAAAGGATCAAAGAGGGGATTGGAACCAATATAGTAGTTTGCAGGCAGATGTTTGTTTCAAGATAGTCTTTTTGAACTCAGGAAAATAAACGCAGATAATCTGTAGAGAATCTACCCAGGCTATCTATCCATCTGTCTTTCTTGAGCAGCTTTGAACACTTCATATATAATTTGGGTGGTGCTGTATGTGGTTGATCATAAAGTTCACCTGAGAACCCCCTGTTTTAACTCTTTTATTCGTAGTTAGGCAAACCCCAAAGAAAATGTGGTTTTCTCCCATATAGACACACAAACATACATACAGACAGCAGAATAAATAATTTAGTCATTCTGTGACAAAGCTATTAGTCAGTATTCTGTTAGATTAATAAGTGATAATTTTCATTATGTTACCCAACTACCATGACAGTGTTTTAGTATATCAATACCATTCTTTCCTAACTCCAAGATTAAAACTGGAAAAGTCACCAAACACAAGTCAATGTGACTCGAGGGCTTACTCTGCATCATTACTAAAGGTGTTCATGAAAGATAGAGAAGTAGTAAAAACCAATCTTTCATCATGGAGTTGCTTAAGAAGATGCAAGAACTTTTTCTGTATAGAGAAGTGGAAAAGGCTGAACGGAACTGGTCTAAACTTTATGTAACCCCAAAAGCATTGCTTGCATCTGTCTATCTGTGCCATTTTTGTATCATCTAGAAATATAAGTCTCTATGTGTGTAAAGGAAACCAGCACTCAAGCTGTTATTAATGAACAAGCAACAGTCCTATAATAATATTCTGGTTTTACTATTAAATAAAAATAGTATGAAAAACACACAAAGCTGACTTTCCACAAATGTGTGGGTACATAATTCATATACTTGAAACAAAGCTAATTAAATGTGTTAATTATATTTTTAATGGCTATGTAATATGGGAGTCTTCAGCAGCCTTTGATAAGCTGCGACAGCTTATTAAAACTTCAATCTATTATTTGCTTATTTGTTTAAAAATATTTTTTCATCACCTACTGTATACAAGATACTGCTTTAGAATCCATAAATGTGAAACTTATCTCTTGCTCTCCAAGGAGAGTAGTATCTGAATGTTAAAAAAACAAAACATTCATAGTAAACAATTTGTGCCACAATATATGTAAATATAAAATTTAAAAATGAACATAGGAGTAGTGAGCCTACAAAAGGTAGAATTTAAATTGAAATTTAAGGGATAGGTTGGAATTTGCAAAAATAATAAAATGTTACTAGTTATGAAATAAGGGCATTTCAAGCAGAGGGACAAGCATGGTCAAAGGCATAGAAGCAAGAGAGTGATACCTTCAATCTTGTACAGTGTAAAATGACAAAGAGAAAAGACAAGTTTCTGAAGAGCTTGACAGAGGACAGGGTGTCCTTTCATACTATGTAAAACTAGATATTTATGCTAATGGTAATGGAAAATGTTGAAAAATTTTGATGAGAGTGGCTGAAAGAAGTGTGGAAAGTACAAAGGAGAAGTACTTAAGCTCCATATTTTCAGTAAAAGCATAGCAAAGACACCAGCTGAAAGCAGTAACTATGACTACAGTTGCAGATGCTTTCTTAATGGTAAATTGAAGCGAGCAAACTAACCCATTCCTTCTTACTAAATTAGAGAGTGTTGTTTTCAATTACCATCCATTCAAGATAAGAGCAAACAGTATTATAAGCCTTTTCCTGTTCCACCAAATTTTTAGGTATCTTATGGAAGCAGGTATTTGCCTCTCAGCCCTCAGAGGCCATACATTAAAAGTAGAAAACAAAATCATCTAACTAGTACAAGTCCATATCTGCTGATTAGATTATAAGATTGGATAGTAAAGGAATGTATTTAAATATCACTGAAGTTTGAAGATTTGTTACATATATCCAAGCTTCTCACTGGATGGTATGAGATATCACATTTGATCCATTATCTCAGGCCCACTAAACAGAAGCCTCAAATAGCTTTCCATGTATAATTTTGCCTATTTAATAATTTTATGAACTTCCATTATTATTGGTTGTAAAATACACACATTTTTAAACCTCCACATTCTTTTTTGCATGTTTACTTCAAATACGGAGACGTAATATATCATCACTGTTATACAAGTTAAATAAGTCTACTCTGCATTGAAATAAAAAATAAACATCAAACAAAAAGATCTTGTACAATCAAAAATGAATTGAAGCACCCTACATGGAAATGCTTTGTGACCCATTCTTCATACCAGTGGGTTAATTGCCACATTCTGTTTGAAATGACTTTGCTTAAAACCATTTCAGATTTACTCACTTTTTGGATGTTATAGGTCAAAATTTTCAACCACTTCAAGGGCAATTTTCTCATTCTTGTAAATGTTTCAAGGCCCAAATGTAATATGCAAAATGTGAATGATGCCAGATAATTTTTAGTCTTGAATCATTAAATGTCACGTTAATTAATTTATATAAGTAACATTTTAAGTGACTGAGAACACTTCTGTGCAGTAAGGGCAGTATTATTTAAAAATGTCAAATACAGCAAGCAAAGCTAAGGAAATGCTAAAAATAATACAAAATGTTTTTCTAAACAAACACGTTGCATAATTATATATTTATTTGGATTTTGGTAAACTTTTTAAAATTATCTTCCCTGTAATCTATATTTTTAATTACATACATTTTGTATATTAATTATAGTTGTGAGATACATTTTATAAAATATTTGTATATACATACTTAATTTAAAATATTTAATATATAACATATATACAATTTAAAATATTTTAAACTATAGGACCATGTGTCTGTTGCATTAAAAGAAGTAGTTAACTGTTAAGAGACCAAAATCATTTTAAAGAAAATGTCTTATTTCTCCTATTAAAAGCAGTCCTCCAAAACCAGATACAGTTCATCCCTCCTGATTTATTGTTATTATAGGCAATGTTGCCTAGTAAAATGGCTGACAATCTATCAGCATCGAGTTTCCATGGAAATAAAACTTTAAAGTTAACCCAGGGTAATTTTTATTTTTATGGAAAATAAGAATATGTTTTGCTATTCCTCTATTCACATTAAGAAACAGAAATATTTTGAAATTTATATTACCAAAGAGGCAATACTTTCTGACTCATAAAAAAATAAAATTCAAGATGACAGGTATGAATTTAATGCAGGAAACCACCCCTCCTCCCCCCAAAAAAAGAATAACAAAATTTTCCTTCCACAAACTATGAAATACTAATGAAGATTTAAGACTTAGTAAAAACTAGCAAGGCTACAAAAAATTAAAAACTTGATTTTTAAAATCATCTTTTATTTTGAAAAAAATTACTAAAATACACACACACACACGCACACACACACACACACATATATATGTATGTGTGTATATATATATATGTGTGTATATATATATATGTGTGTGTATATATATATATATATATATATATATATATAGCCGTGGAAGAATAAGAAGAAAAAAATAAGGAAAAAGCAAATGGGTAACTTTAGAAATAAGCAAAAAGGAGCATTTAAGAGACTTCTATGCATACAAGTAAATGAAATAATCTGATAGAAAAGTATAAATTACTAAATTTGCCTTAGGAAACATTTAAACCATCAGTATCAACAAAAGAAAATGAAAGGCAGTCAAAGCTTTCCCACTGAAATAGGGCATCACGATGAGATGAGGTTTCTTGTAATTGATCATGCTCTTTGCTTATGGGATGTTATAATAGATAATAATTGCTATTTGGTACATAAGTGCAAGCCAGGATAACTCTCATACCTACCTATGGTCTCCATCTTTCATACCTGTCACATTGCAGAGTCAGAAAAAGGCTGTAGACCTAGACACTTGTTGAAACTCTCATCAAAAAAAATAATAATAATAACCAATACTGCCCTACTGGGAAGTTTGTGATATTTGTATTATGCTAATGAAGCCATTGGCAAGTGTGGTCTACTGTAGTCATGTAAGATTGTTCGGTTGAGCCTACCCTACAACTACTGGAACTACACAGGGAATATTCATTTTATCTGTATTTATCAAAGTGTTATTGGTTTCATATGACAGCAAAGGGTGGTCAGGGGGATGTGTAGAGCAGACTGTGTAGCACCTGTAACTAGTTACATAGTTTAAAGACACACTTAACACCTAAGAACCGTCAGGACGGTGCCATGAATACTCCTGTCCTTGTCATAATGAGCTCATGATTTTTTGAGTCTGAGAGAAGAGAGAATTTTGAATAAAAGGTTCAATGTCATTCTTCTAGGAAGAATTAGGAAAAATGTAAAAAGTGCTATAATAGAGAGAGGTGAACAAAAGTTTCCTTGAGACCTGGGAAAAAAGTTTCAAAGAGCTTTCATTGATAAAAATTATATTTAATCTAGCTCTTAGAACAGGTATTTCTTCTTTGAGAAATGTCTACTCAGATCTTTTTCCTATTTTTAATCAGCTTTTTTTTTTTTTTTTTTTTGCTATTGAGTTTTTTGAGTTCCTTACATATTCTGGTTATTGAGTTCCTTATAGATTATCAGTTGAATGGTTTGCAAATACTTTCTCCCATTCTAAAGGTTGTCTCTTTGCCAATAGGCATATACAAAATATCCTCAACATATCTAATCATCAGAGAAATGCAAATCAAAACCACAGTGAGGTATCATTTCACTCAAATTAAAATGGCTTTTATCAAAAAGAGAAAATAGCAAATGCTGGCAAAGATGTGGATAAAGTAAAACTCGTACACTGTTGGCAGGAATGTAAATTGGTATATCCATTATGAAAAACAGTATGAAGAATCCTCAAAAAACTAAAAATAGAACTACCACATGATCCAGCAATGCCACTGCTGGATATGTAGATCCAAAAGAAAGAAATTCAGTATGTTAAGAGATATCTGTACTCCCATGCTTATTGCAGCAGTATTGAGAATAGCCAACATATGAAATAAATGTAAGTGTTCATCACCAACGAATGGATAAGAAAAAGGGGACCATATACAAAATGAAATATTATTCAGCCATAAAGTAGAAAGATATGCTTTGCAATAACACGGATGGAACTGGAGGACATTATGCCAAGTGAAATAAGCCAGCCACAGAAAGAAAAATGCACATGTTCTCCTTCATATGTGGGATCTTAAATTATTTCATGAAGGTAGAAAGTAGAACGATGATTAGCAGAGGCTGGTAAGGGTAGTGGGAACGTGGGGAGAAAGACAGGGTTAGTTAATGGGTACAAAAATTCAGTTAGATTGTAAGAATAAGATTTAGTGTTTGGCAGCACAGTAGAGTAACTATAGTTAACAATAATTTGTTGTGTATTTCAAAACAACTAGAGTGAGTTTGGAATGTCCCCAACACAAAAACTTGATAAACGTTTTAGGTGATGAGTATCCAGATACCCTAATTTGAGCATAACACATTGTACACTTACATCAAAATATTTTGCATACCCTTTAAATACATACAACTATTATGTACTCATAAAAATTAAAAATTAAAACAATTGAAATTTTTTAAAAAGGCAGGCAGGCAGCATATAGTCACTTTGAAAAAAGAAAGGTAAGAGAAGCAGTCTAGGTAGACAGAGAAAATGACCTCGGTGCATTTTATGAAACGTGATGTCCTTTTACCTATCTAGTACATTCTACATTCTGTCCATGCACCAGTTCTAAGTTTTGAGAAGTTTGTTTTGGTTATTATGTTGATATATATATAGAATTAAACACCTGTGATTAAATTAGAAAAAGTCATTTATGGGTGCACTTCATTGTAATCTTTAAGTCTGATTAAATAACTAACAAGTTTAGAAAAACATTTTATTTCATGCTTCACAAACTATGAATACTGAGTAAATCACCTTGAAAATGATTATTGTAATGTGAAGAAAATGATATTACTAATTCTATCATTGTGTTCTAAGTTAACACAAGTAATTCTTTCTTATGAATTATATATGCCATTTTCTAAAATACAACTGTGATTCTCTGGTGGCTGCATGTGTTTTCCTGTGTCTGAGAGCAGTTCGGGCGCTGCCTAAGGAATCTGTATATCCACCAGCAAGACATACTGCATGAACTCTGAGTAAGTACTTCTCATATTCAGGATATTTAGTAAGTGTGCATCTGCCTGACAAAGGAACAACTTAGAGAGATGGCAGTTTAAGTCTTTAACATTAGATAATCATTTTCTAAAGTAAGCACCTGATATATTATGCACCTCAGAATTGCCCTTCTCATCTGAACTGGTGGGATCAGCCGGTTATATACATTAACGTTAATTCTAAATTACCAGCACCAGGGCCCAAAGAAAAATAAAATTCAGGACTCTGAAAAATCAGGGTAAAAGCCTTTTCTGTATCATCCAGTCTTTCTAGATTTACCACTAATGCCTTGCTCCATTTGGACATAGGAATGCTTTCAGAGTGAACTCAGACCTTCACCATCCCTGGAGCCTGGCCCTTTAACTCAGAGCACATCACATGACTGCAGTGTTTTTGGGCTTCCCACTTAGACCGAGGGAAGCAGCATATGGGAGGGAAAACAGGTGGCCAGGAACTCATCCAGGGAAATGTGGAACCACCCCTGAGGAGAAGCACTGAGCTACTAGTCATGTGCCATTGTTCCATTGCGCTTAACTTTTGAAACACAAATTCAAAGATAAAACAATTAAAATCATCAAGATGATGACTGTAGAACACAATAAAAGCCCACGTGCCAGAGAGTGCAGTTATGAAGGTGGGGTGCATGTATGGAGAGGACTGTGGTTTTGAAGGGGGTACTTCTGAGCACTGAGCACAGGGGCCTGTGCAGATGCACTGGCCACATGCTTATGAAGCTGATCCTGCAAGTCTGTCTCAAATCGATGATTTAATCTGTCCCACTCCAAACTTCTACGTTAAAATCCAAAATAACACCAACCATACGCTCAGTTTAGGTTGGTATTATGCTTTATTGTGGGTGTTTTTTTCATTCAAGAGTCACTACAGAAGAATAATGTGCATGAAAGAAAAGTGGTACATGAACCATAGCAGAAAGAGTGCCTTAAGCTATTTATAGACCAAATCAATATTTTTATTACTAAATTACAAACATCCACTTGTTAAAGTTTTTACAATTTTACTTAGAAAAATAGAATTTTTATTAATCCCTGCAACCCTTTCCCTTTAAAATAAGGATATAATTTGTAAGGTCTATCTATAATATATAAATACTTGAAAAATGAATTTGGTGAAATTCCCTAAGAAAATTAGCTATAGATATTAATGAAGATATAGAAGTTCTGTTGTCCATGAAACATTGGCATTCACACAAGAAAAAGATACTGCTTTTATTACTGTCTGAAACTGTGTCTCTTTTTTCACATATGTATATTGATGGGGTTGAGAAACATGCTACTCCAAAATATGACTCCTTGTCATACTGGGTATTTTAAGTTGAAGAAATTTGGGAAAACCACAGTAAGAAGAAAGTGTCTCTGACCTTCTCCTATCTCCTGACCTTATTCTGAAGCAGATCATAAAATCCTTATGTGAGAGATGCCCCCCATACACCAAGGAAAGGAGCACTTATTTCTGAAGACAAAGCATCACAGAGGAGAATCTAAAGAGGATTTGCTCTATTTCCTCTAGTTTATTACCATCAGATCGTATTTTGTTATTCACTCATGCTTCTCCAAAACCATTCACATTTTCATCAAAACTAGCATAAAAAATACCCAGGTCTACCCATTTCTTGTGGTCTTCATTTATTTATAAATGCTATGTCATATATATTAAACTTATATTTTAAAAATTTGTATGTTTTTAGGCCAGGCATGGTGGCTCATGCCTGTAATTCCAGTACTTTGGGAGGTGGAGTTGGGTGGATCACCTGAGGTGGGAGTTTGAGACCAGCCTAACCAACATGGAGAAACTCCCTTTTGACTAAAAATACAAAATTAGCTGGGCATGGTGGCACATGCCTGTAATCCCAGCTACTCGAGAGGCTGAGGCAGGAGAATCACTTGAACCCAGGAGACAGAGGTTGCGGTGAGCCAAGATTGAACCATTGCATGCCAGCCTGGGCAACAAAAGCAAAACTTCCTTTCAAAAAAATAAACAAATTTGTTTTTTTTCTTGTTAATCTTTTGTTAATCTTGTTAGTCTTTTGTTTTAGGAGCTTCAGCCAAGAACCTAAGAAAGGGAATAGAAAAAATATTTTTCTCTCTATGGTAAGTCCATGTAGAATATCATCAGTTTTTTAAAAAAGTGTCAGTTATTTTGCCAGTTAATAAGTTGTAATAAAATGTTAATGTAATATTTAATAATTATGGAAATTATATTTTATGAAGGATATCATTAGGGTTACTATGATGTGGTAACTTTTTAAGGTATTAATATCCTTATGTAATTATTCAATATGTTTTGTAAAAAAATGTTAAAATGTTTATCTTAGAAGCCTAGCTCACACTTAATTTGTGATATTTTTTGAACCTTTTGAAAAAATTGTAATATTGTTACATACATTTTGAGATTAAATATCAGAGTCAGAGTCTAGCACAGAAAAGGAGTAAAAGGAAAGTCTTTTTTTCCATCTCTTAGATCCAAGTTGAAAATATTATCATGAAAAATGCTTTCTAGAAATTCCTTTCTACTGTCTGGTATGGGCACAAAAAAAACCATTAAATTTGTTAAGACCATCCCCATTTCTCATAATTAAGTGTAAATTCCAATCACTTACACGATTCTCTTTCTACAGGAATTAAGCAATATTAATTAAATCATTTATTTATTTATTTGTTTATTTACTTATTTAAATTATGTGACAATTCTATAGTATTTCCTTAGTTACGGGGTAACATTGAACTTTTTATATAAATTGATTAATTAGCAAATGCTGACAAACTCTAAATACAGTGCCTGATAGGATGTGATGTTTTTGGAGTCCGGGACTCATAATTAAGTTCTATCCCACAGTTGCTCTAAGAATCTGTGCAAGATAGTTTTTAAGACACAGTTTTCCTTTCTGTAAACAACAACAACAGAAAAGGATAGACATTAATATCTACCTCCCAAGGTTGATGAGGAAAGTAAAGGAACACATAGGTACAAATGAATTAGCAATGTTCATTTATTTCCCCTTTATAAAGGGACATAAATAGTCAACAGATATAAATTTTTGTAGATAAGGCCACAGGAATGCTGCACAAGCTACCCAAGAGCTTGATTCTTGAAAAGGACCCAAGGCTACTTGGCACATCTCAGTAGGAGAGCTGTCATACACCTTGAGTCCAATCTCCAACAACTACAGGAGGTCACAGTAGCAGATTTGCCGAGGAATGAAACTAGAATCAAACTTTTCCTCTTGCTTTTTCCTCTGCTATTATTAAGAATATCAGCGTGTGCCATTTTTGCAACCCGAGTGATAAATACCCTCTAATATTTAATTATTTTAGGGTAATATAGTACAGAACATAAAAAGTACTAAAGTATAAATGCTAAAAGACTCAATTTAGAAAGTCACCAGAATACCGTCATTTTCCATGAACACAGAAAAGCAGACTAAATGCAAACACTGCATCATCTCAGGAAGTGGGGGATTCAGCTGTATAAAACAAGGATGTTTCCCTAGCTTCCCTTGATCCTCACTAATGTGTGTTCAGAGGATAATTTTTTGTGTTTTGTGAGGTTTTTTTTCTGAAAACACTCTGCCTTCAGAATGTTTCCATCAACCTAAGCTAAGCAGGAATGTTTTTTTATTCATGATAATGATTGTAAATTGTTTGCTCTAAAGCCAAAAATGTTTTTGAAAACTCTTTTATCCTAAATCCCTGTTTTCCTGCTCCTCCTTTTAATTTACTTTTTATTCACTGATGTGCTGCTTACAGAAACTATTGCAGCCAGATTGGAAAGTGCTGTGCAATGAATGGCTGTGATATTTATCCCTCCTTCTGGCAAAACTTCTTTGTGTAAATGTATTAAACTCTGTGGAATTTAATGTTAACATGTGCATATTCTACTGAGTTCCTTGGGAAATGAGGCATGCTAGAAGAATGGCATTATATTTTCATGGTGGAACGAGAGTACCTTCAATCAGAACAGAATTAAAATGTGAACATTCCTCCCTCCTCCTTGTTTAAACATTTTTGTCGAACCATTTCATTTCCATTTTTAATTTATTACTCGAAACAAGTGATAACAATACTTCTCTCTCTAATATCCACTGATGCTTTTCAACCATTAAATGCATTAGACAAGCAATCAAATGCTACTTTCATTTTTATGAAATGGCATTTCTTTTTTCCTCTGGCTTTCAAATAAATGACAAGATGCCTTCCATGAATCAGCAAGCTAGAGTTTGAGGGTTGCGATTTTATGAACTTAATCAGGTTAACTTGTCTCCCTTACCAAAGCACAGGCAGGGTTAGAAGTTAAAAACTGTTTGGTCAGCCATGACTAATCTGCTGAATACAATTACTTTAAAGTCTGAAAAAGGAATCTGGGATTTTCCTGTGTTATTAAGGCCATTGAAGCTACTGGACTTGGGAAAACAACTAGCTGTCTATGCAAGAGGATGTCTCTATTCTCCACTTAACTGTTCTAAAGCATTGTACTCAAAAGATATTAGAAATAAAGCAAAATAAAATATATTCAACTTAAATTCTACATTTTTTTCTAAAATGCTTTTCTTCGTAGGCAAACATGAATAAGGTAAGATCTAGGATAGGAAAAATGACTTTCTCAAACTACAGTAGAATGGTGTTTCTGGAAATCTCTTGAAAGCACAACATGAATGAAATCTCTTAAAATGGTTCTGTTTTACTTGAGCAGAATAAGATTGTTTGCAAATTTAATTGGCAGATGGCTAGGATATTTTTTACTTAACCTGAGAATGGGTCAATTCCTTATCACCTGCCTTTTTTTTCTTTTTTTTCACACCACATATTACTCTTATATGCCAGATAACTGAATGATCGTCAGTCTTTATTGCCATTAAACTTGTAATTAATTAGATATTTTAGGTACCTTAACATTGCCAGGGTATTTCCTAAATAGTATCTAAAAAAGTATTGTTTTCTCTCCAAAAGAAGTAAACTATGCTATCGAAGTGCCACTACCATACTGTATTCAGAATTAAATATAATAACTTCCATAATTGTAAAACCAAAAATAGTTTCAATGTTTGGTTCTCAATTTATCTTTGGTTCAGAGTCTAATAGAGTCAACTTAATATTTCCTCTTTTACTTCCATGAACAATATGCAAACAAATAGCACCTATGATTTGCATATTTTAAATTTTGCATCATCAATCAACGCTGACTTTAATAGATCCCCAAATAAACTTAATAAGACACTGTGGTATGTATAATGAATGTTGTATGCATAATGAAATAAATCAGAAGGCCTGTTTTTCAGTCCTGGCTTTTTCACTTCCTACTTATATCACTAGTCTAGATATTGAAATTTTCTGGTTCTCAGATTCTCATCTGTCAAATGTAGATTCAGATAATAAAACATGGAGCAGTGCTTCACAATATACCGTAAAGGACAAAGCTGATAAGAATAGGGAAAGGTGAGCAAAATCGAAGGAGCAGGTGGGGAACTTATTCACATGCAATTCAAGTACTGCCTGGTAGCTCAAAATTGCTAAAAAATATCAAACTTGAGGCCAGTGAATAATTATGTTTAAGTCTAAAATAAAATACACAAAATAAATCATAATAGCAGTTTTAAATTTGTATTATTTTTGAGAAAAGTTACATAATAGGCTATTTAACCTCTTATTGATAAATCTTAACAAGCACAGTGTTCAATATACAGATGGCACTCAGTAAGTATGTTGAATAAATACATTGAATAATAAAATTCATTTGGTTATTTTCATTGCCTTAAAGGTATTAAACTTGATGAGATGTTAAAAATTATTTACATCAAGTCTGAGACATTTTCTGTTGGGTCTGGTGTTAACCTCTATTAATTTCTATTTACGTGAGAACCAAGACTCCAAGTGGGAGCAGCTACAGTGGGAGGCAAGGCCACAGAGGGAGCTTAGACCTGCATTTATAAGATCCTGATTGCCTGCTGTAGTTAGGATGTTACCACGTAGACAGTAGGGAGAGAGACCTTTTGTGGTTTTACTTGGAAAGTAAGCTGATTAGATTTACAGTTTAGAAAGATGTCTCTCCAGGGGTGTGAAGAATGAAAGGGAAAGGAACATCTGCCTCAAGACTTGTATGTAGGAAATACACTTGTACCTTATTGTTTTCAAGTCGCTGTGATGTGGGGACTCTTATTCACATGGGAACCTAATGTTAACTGATACTAATAAAAATTTTAACTGCCACTGGGTACGAATCTTAACTGATACTTAAGAATCCATTCTCAAGTCAGGCTGGAGCCCGTGATCTAAGTCAAAGCCACACACAGATTACATTCCTTTGTTTCAGAGGTAGGCACTTGCTATAGCAATATCTATATAATATAGCATACTTTCAGCTACCTCAAGACCATTGTTCTTCCAGAAAAATTTGAGTGAAAAAGGTACAAAGATGATGTAAATCAAAAGTCCAAAATATCTAGTATATTTTGGCTTAAATGGAAAAATTCATATGAGCTTCAGATAAAGCAAAATCTTCATGTGAAAACTGTATGTGGTTTGAAGGGATGGCCCTGAATAACCTCAAGGTTATGCTATTAAAACAAATATTTAGAGAGCCATGGAACATGTTTTGTGAGCATCGAAGCCTGTAAATAAGACAGTGTGATGTGAACTTAACAAATTCTGGAATTTGTATAAAACCATGGTATCTGGTGGCTAATTACATCACACATTTTTTGACAAAGCATTATCCATCAAGCTAAACAATCATCATACATCCATTCCAATCAGCTCTTCTGGGTGGTTGACCAGTCTGTGAGAAAGAGAATAAAGAAGTTGGTAGCTTTTAAGGTATGGCAGAATTTTTTTTAAGTACTAATAATGTCAGGAAATATTGAGTTCATTAGTAATACATAGGCCACACTTTAACAGTATATCTCAAGTAATTATTACTAATGGCCACAATCACATTCAACCAACATTGAATTATGCATTCTACATGTCAGGTACTATTGTATATAGTCCAGATATAGTATTAAACAAAAGAGATTAAAGATTACAGAATTTACAGAGATTAAAGATTACAGAATTTTCTGATGAGATTACATGGGAAAGAAAGCTAAGTCAGAATTTAGGAGGGTTTTGGAGTTTGAGTGAGGACAGTTGAGATATATATATATATATATATATATCAATATATACTTAATTTGAACCATGAGCTATGAAAGGCAGAAAAATGTTTCTCAGACGAGAAGAAACATCTTAGCAGTTTGGGACAGTTAAAAAGAAAGAAAAAACAGTGCTTGCAATGCTTCATGTTTTGAGTTTTCCATATTGCTTAAATTTGAAAAGATTCACTTGTCAAATCTCAGAGACAGGATATGGCAAGTATATGATATCCCTGTGCTTGTTTTTTAATGTTAACGTATTCTTTAATCCTTGAATTAATATATGATTATTTAAAATCCTTGGAAAATATGAACAGCTTTAAAAAAGGATATAATATTAATCTGACACTCAGAAGCATCCACTGTATAGCTTTCTTATATTTGATTACAGTTTTTTAACCTTTTTCTTTTATTTGACCTAATTTTCACTGCATATTTTTATAACATCAAAAAATCACTGTAATAGAATTATTTGATGGCTATATAATTTATTCATTATAAAGTTATATTTCTAGTCATTTTAAAAATTAAAGTATATGTCATCATAATATAAAGTATACTAACAAATATCTTGGACATAAGATTTCAGCATTTAAGCAGTGCTGAGTTGGTATGGTTCACTGTAAATCCCCTTCAGACACAAGCACTCTGAGTTGAGAGCTGATGACTGCTGCTTCCCCTCCCTCATTCATCACTCTTGACATCCAGCCATTTTCTTCCAGTAGAAAGTTCAGTTATGAATAATAAAAATGACTTTATTATGGTTTCTCCCTTAGTGTCATATTTGCTGACAGGTTTTTGAGGTTGAATTAGGTTTCCATAGAAATGTCTCTTGATTGTACCGTGGTCTGTCCTAAAGCTCAAATCTCCTCACTCTAAGGGATGATGATGTAAACTGCCAGAACTGAGACATTTGCTTTGGTGTATAGTATGCTGCATCATCTCCCAGGCTATTCTATGGCTCATACCAGGTCATGGTCAGAACTGCATCAACGTGTTCGGGTTGTTGCTGATACTTGCTGCATCATTTTGAGTACATGTGCTTATTTTTAAGTAGAAAAATAGCTTTAAAAAAATCCCTTCTTTGCACAGACCATAACCAGAAAGCAACTTTTTGGCCTATAATCTTTAAAATATTTAATGTATATTTAAAGTATATCTAAAGATGGTTCACGTGTTATCAGAAGGGATTTTTGTCCATTGGTTTGTTCTTAACTTAGTCAACAAAAATATATCTAACTTACTTAATTTGAACCATGAACTATACAAGGCACCAGAAATGAAGAAATGAATGTGGTATTATCTTACAATTAAAGAACTCCCAAATCCAATAATAAAGATAGACATGCAAATAAATAGAAAAGATGCAAGGTGTGTGTGTGTGTGTGTGTGTGTGTGTGTGTGTGTGTGTGTTCCAGGAAGCCAAGTACTCAGAGGCATGGGAATTTAGAAAAGGTAGTAAATGAGTTGTATATCCTTGCAAAGAGAAGATGATATCTAAATTTTGTTACAAAGTATTTGTAGGAATTTACAAGGCAGAGGCAAGCAGGTAGAGCTAGTCAGTGAGAACAGTGTGTGCAATAAAAGGCATGAAGATTGTATTGTCTATTTGAGTTGCAGGAGCTCTTTATATGCTTTATAAATCAATCCTTTATCAGATATGTGATTTTCAACTATTTTCTCTCATTCTTTAGATTGTCTTTTCACTCTGTTGATCATTCCTTTTGTTGTAGAGAACATTTTTAGTGTGATACAGTCTCACTTGGCTATTTATGTTTTTGTTGCCTCTGTTTTTGGTATCTTTGTCAATAAATCATTGCCAAGACCAATGTCAAAACGCTTTTCCCCTTATGCTTTTGTCTGGGAGTTTTACAGTTTCAGACCTTATGTTTATGTCTTCAATCTATTTAAAGTTGATTTTTCTGTATTTTGTAAGACAAGGGTCCAGTTGCATTCTTCTGCAGGTGGATACCCAGTTTTCCCAACATCATTTGTTGAAGAAACTAATATCTACATCATGGATTTAATTGATCATGAATGAATGGATTTTTTATGGCTGTCTATTCTGTTCTATTGGTTTATGTTTGTCTTTATGTCAGTGCTATAGAGTTTTAATCATTGTGGCCTCAGAATACATTTTGAAATCAGGAAGTGGGATGACTCCAGCTTTGTTTTTCTCTCTCAAGACTTTGTAGGCTATTTTGGGTCCTTTCTGGTTTCATGTGAATTTTAGGATTTTCTTTATTTTATACAAATGTAACTCAACAATAAAACACTAATCCAGTTTAAAAATGGGCAAAGGACTTGAAGAGACATTTTTTCAAAGACATACAAGTGGCCAATACCTGTAAAAAAAAGATGCTCGACCTCATCATCAAATAAATAAAAAGTACAATGAAATATCACCTCACATTTGCTATGTTGGCTTTTATCAAAAAATCAAAATAAAAGAAGTGTCAGTGAGGCTGCTACAAAATTGGAAACTTTGTACAATGTTGGCAGGAATGTAAATTGGTGCAGTCATTAGAAAAATAGTATGAAGTCCCCTCAAAAAATTAAACATAGGACTACCATATAATCCAGCAATTCCACTTCTGGGGATATATTCAAATGAATTGAAATCGGTAAGTCAAAGAAATATCTGCATTCCAATGTTCATTGTAGCTTCGGTTGCAATAACCAAGAAGTGAAAACAGTTCAAGCATCCATCAACAGACAAATGGATAAAGAAAATATAGGACATACATAGAATGAACTATTATTTGACCTTTAAAAAAGGAAGTTCTGCAATAGAAACAATAGGGACGAAAATGAGGAGTTGTTCAATAGGTTATAAAGTTTCAGTTGTGTTATATAAATAAGTGCTGGAGATCTGTTGTACAATATAGTGCCATAGTTAACAATATTGTATTGTGCACTTTAAAATTTGTTAAGAGGGTAGATCTCATATTATGTGTTCTTACCTCAAAAAGAGAGAGGGAGAGACAAAAAAAAAAAAAAAAACTTTGACACTTGTTGTATATGTCTATTGCCATTACTGGTGATAGTATCATAGAGTTTGCATATGTTCATGTTTACCAAATTATATACATTAAATATGTGCAGTTTGTGTGTATCAATTATACCTTAACAAAGCTATTAAAAATTCATTGTGCAGAAGTGTTGTTCTCCGGGCTAAAGAAATTTAAATATTCAATATTGTCTGGCATTTAATAGGTATATGAACCTCAAAAAAATAAAATAAAGTCATGAAGACATGAGGTATCTTTATTTGTTTGAGGACAGTGAAAAAGTATTTTGTTTTTTAGCAGATCAGGTACATGTTAGAGGATGGGAGGTTGAGTTTGCATATATAAACTTGGGGAAGACTGTCAGTCTTTGGGTTATACTCTTAGAGTAATGATCAGGCAATAATGAATGACATAGTTTTAACTAATTTTTTAATTAGCCTCACAGGAATACAAAATTAACTATATCTGCTGAAGACCACAGTGGTAGGCAATGTCTGAGAGGGAAAAGGAATCAGTCAAACCTGTTCTCAGATTATTTTCTTACTCTTACTCTTAAATTTGCCACATATGTGTTCCTTTCAAATATTTTTTGACTTTAATCAAAATCCTAAGAAATGTAAGCTGCAGCAACTCTGACTGCAACCATTTAAATTTTTCAGAATAATTTTGCAAACCTTTGTTTATCCTTTGTAATTTCCTTCTTACAAAACCTCAGGTGAATATGATGAGTAAAGTGTACTCCTCTCTCCATACTCATTGAGCATTAATTCAGGATTCAGAGTTCTTGAAGGTAGGTATTAACATCAGCTTCTCTAAATGTTCAATTAGAGACAAAGTCAGAAAGTCAATAAATTCTGTATTTTATTAATGACTGATAATTTTCAAGGAGTGAAGGTTGAAGAAATCATTGCCTAAAATACTGTAGAGACATATCAAAATAAGGAAAATATGAGGGATTAAAACGAATAATAATTTATATAAAGGAAAGAACAAATACATTTCAATAACTAGCACTGCTTCTTTAAGAAAATTGCTCTAGAATTATATTGTGTAGTGCTTTTTTTTTTTTTTTTTTTTTTTTTGAGCAAGTCTCATTCCGTCACCAGACGCCAGCCTGGATTGCAGGGGCGCGATCGCGGCGCACTGCAACCGCGG